>CAKAOI010025905.1:0-64924 GCA_916701655.1 Sebastiscus albofasciatus | reverse complement strand
TGTTAATGATTTTTGTTTCCAAGCAACAAATTCAACTATGGCCATTGAGTTGGTCTATGAGTGCACAGCCTTCAGACATTGTTCATCCAGCCTCTGCCTCTGCCACCAACAAGCTCAACTGCTGCTCCTCAACAACAGACATTTAACCAGCCTCCCACAACTGGGAGTGGTCAAAACTGGTGTCTTTAGCAGGGTGTGCATCACCATCCTTCTGGACTGGAGGAAGGCTGACCGCGATCTCACGTAGCTGAGAAAACTAAGATGGATTGTAGAGACATAAATGTGTAAATGCAACTGTCTTAAATCTCATCTGGATTTTATCTGGATACGAGACACTTGAAATGACAACCCATGGTGCCAGTTTTTTTCTTTTGTATTGTGCCTGTAAGGAATTGTTGTTTCACAGAGATACAGTAACCTGCATTTCTTTCTGAACAGTCTCATATATATTCTTAGTCACCTCAACGTCCTACACTGTGTTCCTTCAATCTACTGTCCTACCTTCACTTCAACATTTTTTTGTTTTTTTCCACTGTCTTTCTTTATACTATTTTTATTTCCTTTTTTTTATGGTAACATTCTTTGGAAGGGGCACAAATACAGCATTATAATGCATCAGAAGTACATTGTGAGTCTCTGATAAGGATTATAATCACAGTACATAATGGGACACCAGTGTAGTTAATAATGTGTTAGCAAATTAAATGCAATTTTCTAAGCTTTGCCTGATAATTATAGTGAAACAAAAGTCAGCCTGATCTAATGGGTGCTAATCTGCTGTTATTACATCACAGTGCACTTGAGTAAAAGCACTACTCGTTTCTTGTTTGAGAAAGTGGGAGATCTAAGAGGGCCAGTGAGGGTACAAGCAGCTGCAAAATGTGCGGATCCCAGTTATATCTGAGATGAAAAGACAACCCAGCATGAAGACTACAGTAGCCATTTCTTTTGTGTCACTCCAGGCTAATAAAGCTCAGCACTCCTAAAACTTGGCAGAGCTTGTTAAGACACAGCTTGTTGTAAAGGATTGTTCTGCCGCTTTGGAGATGTTGGAAGGCATATTATTTCCCTTTTTATCCTAGCTAGGCTAGCAATTTCCCGCTGCTTCCAGTCTTTGTGCTAAGCTAGGCTAATCAGGTCCTGGATCTATTTCTGTACTGAGGAGATGAAACTGATACCGATCTTCTCTGCTGAATCTGGGTCAGTAAGTCCATCAATGTCCATCCATTGTTACAGAGTGCCTATGTATATCGCTCTTGCAACACAATATAACATAATTTGGAGATCAATAGTGGTAGAAGTACTGACTGACGAAGTTACTGACCTGTACTGTATTTAAGTGCAATTTTGAGGTACTTCTACTTTACTTGAGTATTTTGTATACTATGTAACACTTATACTCCACTACATTTCAGAGCGAAATGTTGTTTTTACTCAATTCAATTAAATTCAATTCAATTTATGTTTATATTACGTCAAATCGTAACAGAAGTTATCTCAAGACACCGGTCTAGACCGCACTCTATAATTTAGAGACCCAGGAACAATTTAGAGAGCAGCCCTAACTAAGAGCATTATCAAAGAGGAAAGTCTTAAGCCTACTCTTAGATGTGGAGAGGGTGTCTGCCTCCCGGACCAAAACTGGGAGCTGGTTCCACAGAAGAGGAGCTTGATAGCTGAAGGCTCTGGCTCCCATCCCAACAAATGCATGGACTCATTTTTCTGCATTGTTTTGAGACAGGATGTGTCTGATTTTTGCAATGTTACATAGATGAAAGAAGGCAATCCTTGAAGTTTGTTTTATGTGGAAGTTAAAGGACATATCCTGATCAAAGATAACTCCCAGATTCATTACGGTGGTGCTGGATGCCAGGGCAATGCCATCTAGAGTAACTATATCATTAGATAATTTATTTTCGGAGGCCAAGTACAATAACTTCGTTTTGTCTGAGTTTCACATCAGGAAATTGCAGGTCATCCAGGTTTTTTTGTCCTTAAAGTATGCTTAAAGTTTAGTTAACTGGTTGGTTTTGTCTGGCTTAATCGATGGATATAACTGGGTATCATCTGCATAACAATGAAAGTTTATAGTGTATAGTGTTTTCTAATAACATTGCCAAAAGGCATATATAAGGTGAATAGAATTGGTCCAAGCGCAGAACCTTGTGGAACTCTGTGACTAACTTTGGCGTGCATAGAGGATCGGACTGTTCCTTTAAAGGCACAATGAGAAGGAATTTGTCGGTTGCGGTTTGTAAACACAACATCCCTGACTCAACGAGGGTTAGGGTGCTTGCCAGTGGGTGAAAATCAAACCCCAGATTCACTCTCTCACTCTTTGGAACACGCTTTGTCTACTTGCCGTTTTGCCTTGCTATATTTGTTTGTTTTTTTCAGCACTGTGTCCGTCACTTCCGTAGCTTCCTCTTGGATGCGTGCTTACGATCTGGCACCCGGTCGCTACTTTTTTATAGAGGCTGACGCCCAGAAATGTCCCTAATGCAGCAAAATGAAAAGAAAAGAGAAAATCCTCTGCTGATACAGATACCACCGCACTCTGTGGTGGGTCATAAGTGATAATTGAGAGGGGTTATTTTTGTGTCAGTCTCTACATTGTTTTTTAGGAAAATCCTGCTCATTCTGCCTTTAAGGCAGATTCAGCAGCAGCTGTGGAGACAGAGACAAAGTAGAGGAGAGAATGAAACTAATTAAAAGTCTCTGAACCTGAGTGAATGGAAGGCATGTATTTAAAGCTGAAGAGAACCTAAAAAATATTCTTGAGGCAAAATAATATGAATCAAATGCAGCTGTGACATCGACCAATAACTATCGACTGCCTCCTAACTGCCCATAGTGGCTTACTCACCAACATTTGATCCATGATGAGCAATCACATTACTATTTCCGCAAGAAATATGAAATGCTTTGCCCGTTTTAAGCCATCATCCGTCAGCATCACAGAAATTAAAGTTGTGTCACAGCTGCATTTTCACTCTGAATTTGTTTCACTTGTTTTAGGGGGAAATGAAGAAAAGATTTTGAGATTGAACACAAGTAGTTCAATCAGAATTTTTCTTTTTTTCTTTTTTTTTGCAGTGCAGCTAAGATGTCAGGCACGTAGCCAGTCAGTCAGCCAAACAGTGTTATTAAGTTTTCTGCAATGCTTCAGTTCTTCATAAAACCATAATAAAGGATCTGCTTTATGGATTCTCGTCAGGATGCAAAGCCGTATCCATATTACAGTTACAATTCAGCTCATTAATTTCTGGGCACTATAATAGTTACTGCTGGTGTGTGTGTATGCATGTGTGTGTGTGTCAGGCTGACTATCCCGTTTTCTTTCGGTGTACAGCTTTAGTTCTTTTCGTTTATGATACTAGCTTTGTGTTGTTTGCTGTATCAATATGTAATTAGAGGCTAGGAGCCACTGCAGTCTGGACTGGCTGTGTGTGTGTGTGCGTGTGTGTGTGTGTGTAAAGTTCCTTTATGTGCCATCATTATACTTATGAGGTACAGACAACAGCCCTGCAGCCACTGGAGTGCGCAAACACACACATATCACACACGCACACACACACACGCACACACAAACATACGGACGGTTTGCTGGTTAATGGAGCTCTTCTCTTCTTTAATGAGCGTTGTAGTCGTTCTTCTCTCTGCTGTCCCCCTCATTACCTCTCTGTCTTCACTCTCTTCCTCCTCTTCTCTGCTCTTTTGTACCTGCACCTCCCTCTTTCTTAATTTCTTCTCTCACTTCTTTATTCCGTGTCATCTTCCTTCCTTCCTTCCTTCCTTCCGTCCGTTCATTCTTTTGTGTATGTCCTACTGTTGCAGCCTTCTTTTTGCCTCCTCTTTCCTGCCTCGGCCTTTCTCTTTCTGTATTCCCCGTCCTCCTCTTCTCCTCTCATCCATGTCTTCCTTCCTTTTTTCTCTTCTTTTCGTTCCTCTCCTTCCCTTCCTTCTTTCTTCTCGCTCTGTTCTTCACCAGAACAAATGTCTCGGTAACATATTGTCTCAAACATTAGCGGTAACGCAGTCATGAGAAACTTTTTCCTTCATTGGCAAATCTCAGTCTCATCTCTCTTATTAAGCTGTCGCTATCACTCTCTTCACCACCATAAATACCTCAGATGACAACATTTAGCTCGAGGTAGTTCGGTTTACCTCATGTATCTTTGAAAGCACTAATTGACTGGAGCAGACTGATTAATCTACAAGCTTTTATTGTGACAACACATTAACTTTTCAACAGCCACTGTGTCTCATCAGCAGCACAACACAAACCTAGTCAACTGGCAGTGTGATTATGGTTTGATTGGATAACAGATACGAAAGGTAGGCGATCTCAGGGACAGTTCTTGTGTGTCAGTCAGTGGGGTTTTTACTCTACAAGTATAATAAAGTAGTGAATTCAGGAAATGTGATTCATAATAGTTTCAAGGAAATCAGTTATACACATCATTACACACACTGGGTATGTTAATTAAAATTACATACAGTATAAGCAAACGCACGCCGTTTATGAATTGTGTTTTTCATTCATTAATGTTGTGACTAAAAGAAAACAGAACAAATAAAATGACCCACTGCAAGAAAAAAAACGATGTCTTAAGTCATCACACTTTTATTCTGTTGTGCACATACAGTCAGTTAACAAAGCCAAGCTGACATGATCAAATCATCTCCAGGTCCCTGCATTCATGTATATATTAAGAAATGCTCAGATGAATCATGTGGATTATTATCAAGTGAGAAGACATCTTAATGACTTGCCTGGTTGAATAAAGGTTAAATATTATAAAAATAAATTTAAAAAAAAAAGACAAAATCTGTGGTTTCTGTCAGGTGAGTGAAGACATGTCTAATTTGGGTTATTATGCTCACAGCAGTGAATGTACCTTCATCCAGACAGAAAACAAAGGCTCTTTGAATGGACCCAGAGTACACTGAATACAGTGATCTGTGCACAGATTACACTCCTTGTAGTTTTATACTGGCTACATAAGCACAAAAAGTAATATTGTGCACAGCAGCTGGCATCTTTATGTGCTGTTTACCCTTTGCAATGGATACCATGGCTGTGCACCTGCATCTGGCCATTTGTAGCTGACAAATATAGCTGTGAGGTGCCTAGCAAAAGCGCGTCAAGCCGTGTACACTTCACACAGGTACAATTAGGACTTGTCTACCCACTGAGCAATTTTGAGATATAGCCCACTTCCTGTTTCTGTCTTTACTACCAAATTTGTCACAGCCAAAATGCTCTTCAATAACCGACCTGAGGTGACTGAACCGCAGGGATGTTCAAAGTATTTATTCAGTCACAAACTCAAAATCTTATTCAACCCTCTTGAATTAATGGTATGGTATTAATTCAACACTGTTCACTGACCGTTTCCTGCTTACTCGGGGCTATGTGGTTGCAACCTAGTCTCACAGGAAGCCGTCTAAGTACTATGACATTACACAGACGTTACGCGTGTCATCTGTACACCATGCAAATAATCTACAGGCAACAAAACCACTTAGATAGGTTAATGAAAAACATCATGGTTGAGCTTAAAATAAGTACATAAACTAAGTAAAATATGTACGGAAACATGTGTGAATAAATGTATAGTTTTTATTTTTTCTGACATACAATCACGTATAGACATCTATTTTTATTCATCAGTGTAAATTCTGCTTCTATTCAGTTGTTAACTGTGAGCATTAATATAAATAGACTCAAACACACCTTCAATTTCACCGCACTAGCATACATCATTCATCTTGCATTGGCACACTGAACATTGACATTGGATATAAGCATGTACCTGACTCTGAATAGTCTTTTGTGATACATGAAATGAGTCACAAGTTGTGGGCCAAAGGGCTCTAAAGGGATTGTTGAAAATCTGCGTACATCTGATCAGGCAGAACAATTCAGCAACACGGCTCACTTCCTCTGTTGCCAAATCCATTGGCATGCAACAGCTTGCCAGTGGGTTGAGTTTAAGCATCCAAAGATGCTTTCTTTCACATATGGTGAAGATTGGATCAAGTACATATGAGAGGAAACAAACCATTTGTTTTTGGCAAAATTCAGAATGACAGCTGAATGACTTGGCTGAAACTGACAATTTCTGTGATACTCATCTTGATGCAACTTTAGGAAAAATGTTTTTATTGATACATGGAAAGTCTCATGAGTTTTAAGACGAATGAGGGTTGATCATTGCTGTCAGCTTGGACTGATAGTGGAGCTACACTTATTGTGTTGGGGCCAATTTTAGAGTCCATTCAGTTTTAATCCAGTAGAAATTATCTCTATAAAGGTGTAGTTTTGTCAAACAGCCATACAATAGCTAAACAACAACAGGCACAAACTTGAAACCCATGCACCTATGATCTCTGAAGTGAGATAATCTCATCAACAACCAGTTACTTTCTTTAAGAGTTTGCATTGTGTTTCATTTAATATATAAAGTTCATGGCCTGTCAAAAAAACACGTATCGGTTTTTCTTCCTCTTTCATTCCTCGATTTCCTCCCTCTGCACTTTCAAATACTCTCCTATTATATCTCCTCTCACCCACTGCTTTCTACTTCCATCCCCATCATGTCTTTTCAACTCCTGTTACTTTACTTCTCCTCAGCTGAAGGTGAGTTTTCTTGTTTAAATCACAGTTTCCTTTTATTTGTTTGAAAAGTCACATGTAAATCCACCTAACACAAGATCAAAATATTTCTGCTGTGTCAACATACACATTGTTTTTTATATATAAGTAATATTTGCCCCACTAGTGGTGCTACCTTGATGGTGATATCAACAGGTTGGAGGTTAAATCTGCTCCTGGCAGGATATCTTGCCACGATATCCGTTACAGTCAAGTCAGTCAAGTCAATTTTATTCATACAGCCCAATATCACAAATGACAAATTTACCCCAAGCTTTGGATAAGGAAATCAAAAAACAACATAAAAACTTTTAACAAGGGAAAAAAAAATGGAAGAAAGCTCAGGAACAGCTACTGAGGAGGAATCCCTCTGTTGTTCTCCCTCAGTTTTCTTACAGCAATCTGTTACAGTGCATTACAAGGTTACAAGGTTTGTTTATTGTCATTCTATGACACACTGTTGGGCAACAAAATGCAAGTTCTAGTTCCTTTATGATACACAAGAAAAAAGAACATTTATTTTTTTTTTTGTTTTTATGATGGAGCACAGAGGATGAGTTGAGGAGTCTCAAGAAAGAAGCTGCTCTGTTGTCTGGTGGATACAGTATCTCTTGCCAGACAGTGCAGCGTGAACAGGCTGTTGCGCACCTCACCCATTTCACTGATGCTCGGTAAATAGGTACCAATGATGTTCTGACCGGATTTAATCGCCACCTCCTTTTTTTTCTAAAATCAATGATCAGCTCCTTGGTTTTGCTGACGTTGAGCAGTAGGTTGTTCTCTGAGCACCACTCCAATATAAAGTCTCATGATTGTTTGTGATCCGGCCAAGGATGGTAGTGTTATCCGCAAACTTCACAACGGAGTTCTCTCCATGTCGGGGGGTTGCAGTCATGGGTGTGCAGCATGAACAGGAAGGGGCTGGGCACTCAGCCCTGGGGGGGCTTTAGTGTTCAACACTAGAGTGGAGGAGGTGTGACTGCCAATCTGAACTGACCGGGGTCTGTTTGGGAGGAAGTTCAATATCCAGCTGCGGAGTCTTGTGCAATAGGTTGTTCTGGGATGTTATGGTGGAGCCAGGTCTCTATAAAGATGTTATTTCATCTATTTTATTTAGCTGCGACCGGAGATTAGCCAGGAGTAGGTTGAGTAGTGGAGTAGCGTTAGTTCCAACCTGGGTTAGCTTAGCTCTTATCTCGGCTCTCTTCCCTTTCTTCCTGGGTCAGTTGCACCACTTTTGGTGGCGAGTATTTTTATAAAATGGTCACTATCCTGACAGTACTGCATGACAGACAGATAATATGTGAACAAAATCATGTTCCTCTGTCTTCTTCTACTGTTCCTAATGGCATTTGTAATATTACACTGCACCCGAACTAAAACAACCAATCAGAGCCGAGTAGTCTCTAAGCAGCTGTCTGATCCATATTTGATCAGCGCTTCCTAGTTTGACCGGAGTTCACGAGCTAAAAGAGCAGTGATTGACAGCTCCTTTAGAGACTGCTCGACTCTGATTGGTTGTTTTCTTTTGGGCATCTTGCAGATGCCATTACGAGCACTAGGAGGATGCAGAGGAAGCTGACTTTTTTCACAGATTATCTGTCTCATGTACTATTGTCTGGATATATAAACCGTGACCGTTTTATAAAAATCACTTTTTTATCATATTTGCTCAAAGTTACCGACAGCACCTTTAATCCAACAGCAGCGCTCCGCTTTTCCTCTGTTATAGGTCATACCAGCTTCAGTAATAAAGGTGAAAAGATAACATTAAAACAAAAGGATAGCGAAGTTTATGGGAACTACTGGCTGCTGCGTCTCCATGCGCCGCCATTACCATGGAGTCTTTACCGTCATTATCGTCATTATCTACAGTTGTTGAGCCTGTTGCAGGTTGAAGTTTCCCTTGGGCAAAACAAGATAATTTCATATCAAGACCTACCTGCTATAATTATCTCCATGCACGTTTTAATTTAGTTCACAGCTTGGGTTTATCCACTCTCTCATTTACTGCTGCTTTGGATCGAAGAATAGCTAAACTGTCATTTTGTTGGATACCAATACATTTCCAAAAAGGCACATGTGCCCCAAAGCACACTGAGCTCAGTTAAAAATCACACATGGATTTTCATTTGTAACTTAAAGTCCCATATCATGCTCATTTTCAAGTTCATACTTGTATTTTATGTTTCTACTATAACATGTTTACATGCTGTAATGTTAAAAAAAACTTTATTTTGCTTGAATAGACCTGTATTTACCCTCTATATTTACCCTCTGTTGGAAACGCTCCGTTTTAGTGCATTTCAATGGAATTGCATTGCTAGGCAACAGCTTGGGTCCAAATTTACTTCCTGTCAGCTAATGTCATTCAAATACACTGCAACAGGAAATAAACTGGGACACATTTGGAATGTTTACGTTTAAAACTGTGTAATGTTGTACAGTTGTGACATCACAAAGTTACAGAAATCCTGACGGCTTTTTTTGAAGGCACAATTTCTGAATACGGGGTGAATACATGTCTGTGGATTGAGCGTTTCGATACTTTCACAGTATTTATATTGCACTTAAACCTGCTTTATAATATAAAAGACATGAAAATCTCACTTTTTACGATATGGGACCTTTAATGTATGTGTTGAGTCATGAATACTGCAATCATTGTGCAGGTAAGGTGTATGTTTATCTACGCACAGCAATACACAGGATTAATACATTTTGTTGAGATGGAGTGGATGCCATGTAGTAGGCAGTCATCCAGGAGATGTTATTAAGCTTTCTGCATAGCGTCAGCTCCTCGTAAAACAATAGTCAAGGATTGACTTTATAGATTACACTCCAGATGCAGACCTCATATCCATATTATATTTACAGTTCAGCTTCTTCGTTGGCTGGTTGGTTGAATGATTGGCTAGTTGGCTGGTTGGCTGTAATAAGCTGCAGATCAGCAGTATTGAGTTAGTTGAATCTGGTAGAATCTATTAGTTCTGGAGAATTTCAAGTGAATGTGCAAATGGAGCCGACACTATCAGCTGGCTGCACACCTGGAGAGAGAGACAGAGAGGGGGAGAGAGAGAAAGGAGGAGAAAGGAGGAGAGAGAGCGTTGAGATGATGCCTAATGTGGTGTGTAATGCTGTTTTTCTGTCTGTGATTGGCTCTATTTAACCCTGAGTAACCCCCCTCCCCACCTCTTCGCCATGCAGCCAGCTGGATGACTGGCTGAGCTGCTGCCAACATATAGGCTGTACAGATCGTATATGAGGAGGTGCACTTTCGCTGCTATCTCTACCTGCTTTCGGAAGGAAATTCATCTTTATCTGTCCTGACCCAGTCGCTGTTACCTGGCCATGCTGTCTCAGCCACATCTGCTGTGAATCAGCACAAACCAGAACCCATCACTGGTCACACAGAGAGGGAGATTTGGATAAGAGGAGAGAAGTGGAGAAAGTGATGCGAGAGAAGAGGAAGAACCAGAAGAGAGAGAGCTCGAAACTACTGAAATGACTCTTAACTAAGATCATTCTATGTGGAAAATGTTACATCTATTCTGATACACTTATGCCACATATCCCCCCATAACACCCACATCTGATATTACAAACATGCAATTTGAATTTGATTTCAGTTTAAAAATAAGTGATATAGCTGCAGATCCATTCAGTAATGCCATGAGCAGAAAAATAATGATAAGGTGGAATTTTTTCCATCAAATGTAGAATAGCCTACACTGTCAGCTGTCATATTCATAGGGGATTAATATTCCGGGGAATGTGGGTGATTAAACATTAGTCATGCTGTACTGATCATTCATAACCAAATTTTGACCGGTCCCAAAAAGAAAGGGATTTCATTTTACAATCTGTTGAGGACGTGCACACAGCCAGAGTGCAGAAAACACATTGGTACCATGATAGCATTGATTTTAGAAGTACACTTTCTATGGGATACTCATGCCCACCTTTCCATAATCTTTTGTACGTGATAAGTAATAAGTGGCTACTATGACGGGCCCCATTATGAGATAGGGACGTTCCCTCACAACAAAATGCATGCGCACAATCATGCATAAAACATACACAGCCACATGCATAAACACACCGACGCACTCACACACATGCACCATTTAAACGGTATAAAAATGCAATCTGGATGTGTTTTCTGGATAAGAAAAAGCATGTTAATGCCAGGTGTAAATGCATGCAGAGCACATTGGAATAAGAATGCGATCGGATCAGCGGATTGCATTCCAATCACAGTGCGTTCTGCGTGAATTTACGTCTTGTACTGACATGTTTTTATAGGATATATTGATACAGATTATTTAACATTGATTCATGCATGGTGTGAATGGGATATAAAAGACAAAATTGGTTGTTTGTCATTGCCTTCCAAAACTACTCATATGTCTTTAGTCTACAAGTTTGGCCTTGGAAATGGTGGGTCACCAACAAATCGATAGCACAAGGTCCACTTGCTGTGAAATTTCACAACATCTTATGGCCTACAAATTGAGTTTTTTGTTACCTAAGAATTGAACTTAGATCATATGATAACAGGTGGTGGGGGGAGATAACCTCTGCAATCCATGTCTGTTCAAGTACGTTTTATCTGCCATTGGATGTGAATGTCCTGCTTGGTCTTTCTCCGGTCGTCAACTCACTGCAACTCATTCATGACCTTTGACCTCTTCCCAGTTGATGCTGTAAGCTGGTGTTGTCTGTTTCTGGTGGATCATTCAGTGTCTTGTCCAGGGTCCTACGTAGAGCAGAGCATCTTAGAGGAGGATAGAGCGACAGAGGTGTAGCATGACCGAGGGGCTCTTTGGATGAGGAGAATCCCAGCATGACTTAAGACCAATTCCACCTTGTTGCTAACTTTGAGCAAATATGATAAAAAAGTTATTTTTTATAAAAACTGTCACTATATCCCGACAGTAGTGCATGAGACAGATAATCTGCCTCCTCCTAGTGCTCCTAATGGCATTCGCAAGATTTCACTGTGCCCGAAGGAAAACAACCAATCAGAGCTGAGGAGTCTCTAAACGCAGATGTCAATCACTGCAGTTGTAAAATAAGAAAGCTTGTGACCTGGCCACCATGTCTAAAACAAACTTTTTCTCATTTTACAGCTAAACAGTTCACTAAAATATGTCAACATATGATACCTGAGTAGTCTGGTTCACAGTCTGAATCTGTCTAGTTAGCCTTGCAACCAAAACAAGACAAAACTGGTTGTTAATAATAACAGATCTAACATTGAAGCTGTTTCAACCAGCAGAGGCAGCTCTAGTTTTAAAATGGAAACCTCTGACACCATCATATTACAAATTTACCACACACTAGGAATGTATAAAACTTACCACAAGGTAACTTAATAGCTATCTCAAAACCTTATCTTGTAAAATCCTACTATTTTCAGTTGTGAAAGTAGCAAGTCATGAATTTCAGTACACACTCTGTAAAATGAATATATGGTGTTTTGGGAGGGAACCCTTCAGAGATGTGTTTAGGAAAAGTGTAATATATACTGTGGTATATTCTCCTTGACAGCAACACGCTGCAGTTTATTTACACATTGCAAGATGACTATTTAAAGAGCTAATATATTTTTCTTTGTGTTCTCCCCTTTCTGTCTCCATTTCTCACACTGTCACTCCGTGTTCTCCCTTAATTCCCAGCCTCTCTCCTCTCCGGCTCTCTCTCTCTCTCCCCCTCCCTCGCTCTTCCGAGTAGAGCCCTATAACCAGCAGTGATTTGATTACTCTGCGTAGCTGCGCTCTTTCTTTGTTATCAGCCTTCATAAATGTTTAAGGAGCATTAAGGAGACGCAAACAGAGCAGACGGACAGGGGGGGATATCTTAATGCTTAAATGACCATTACCCTTCTCCATTTACAGATTAAAAGCTTTACTTTGTTTCCTCCGCCTACTACTCATCTTCCCCTCGCTCACCATCATCCCTCTCTCTCTGCATTTGTCCGTCAGGGCTCTAGAGAATCATTTTTGTTTAGGTAGATGACGGCAATGAAGAAAGGATTAGACAGACTGTTAGACAGTAAGAGGAGGGACAAAAGAGAGGAACAGGACTGTGAAAGAGTGACGGAAAACAACTAAAATTGGTTTAAATAGTCTGATGAAGTAATTTTATTGAAGGTCAGATCTGGATCCATTTACTTGCAGCTGATACACTGGGTATGATGCAGTATGATTGTAGATTTGGAAGCTCTTGACTGATTCTAAATCGATAATTTGAACAAATACACAGAAGGATGAATGAACTGTATTTGTAGTATTGTTAGTAATGGTATTGGTAGTGAAGGTAGTTTAAAAATCCTACTTTTCAGTGACGTAGTTGGGCGTCTCCCAGTCTAAATGCTGTGTCAACAGATTACACAGTACTTACTGCTTTTTTATATCTATCCTGAGGGATCCTGAGGTATTCCCAGACTATATCGGACATGTAGTCTCTGGGTCTATCCTGAGGTCTCCCTACTTCCACACAAAGGCATCTATGAGGCTTCTTGATCAGATGACTGAACCACCTCCTTTCAAAGTGCTGCATACATTCCATTTTGAGCTTTCTGGATATCTGAGGTCCTCATCTTGACCCTGAATGTGAGCCCAGTTACCCTTACTTTCAGTAACCTGTGGGGGGCCTCTTGGACCAACCTCATCACGACCTCCTGGAACCTCTCCACTGTGGACACTGGAGTAATCTAGCTACTGACCTCATGTCCGACCTTTCTGTCACTCAGAAACTAAAACCCAAAGGGTGTGTATGCTTCAAATGAAGTGCTTCTCTGGGGACGAAGAGTGTCTGAAACCCCCAACCTGCACATCTTTGCAACGTTAGAATGGGAGCGCTGTGTCCAGCAATTTTTAAAAATGTTCTGAAGCTAACAATTTTACAACCATGCCTACTTGAAGCGGTGATTAGCCTGGTATGCAGAGGTGTGAAAATAAATCAGGTTTTGACCTAGAGAAACACTATCGGAAGGGGGAACAGACTTTGACACGACTTGGTTGCAGAAATCACACAAAATCAACAACAATCAATCAACCAAGTTACTCACATTCATGTCATTAAAGACAGGGTCGACAGCATCATTTGAAAGTAGCTTCGCCTCAGGAGCTCCGTCTAAACCCACCCCCTCTCCTCGGGGCTCCTTCCAAGGCAATGCACACACATGCACAAGCACCGTTGCATCGAAACTATTTCACAGACACAGAGCGGAGAGAGGACCTCAACTCAACAACGCTACCTCATGACAAGTAACCGCGACAGTGCTACTCTTGGCTGAGTTTTCTCTTCCATTCTCCAGTGAACTTGCGACTGCGACTCGCTTTGAGTTCAGGCTGGTGCATGCCAAGGGTAGAGTATGAGCAGAGAGGCATACGATTGGTTCTTTCCAAGCGGACCTCGAGGCAGTGATTGGTAGACGTTTTTACAGGATTACAGCAGCTACAGATGACGGCTCTTTTCCGGTCCTTTTTCAGACCTCATAAGTAATGGATCGCTGTTGGGGTGTAAAAACCATTCCAACCAATATAACAAATAGTGAATACTGGAGAACATCGTCAACCCTGCCTTTAATTAGAAACAGCTGATATGACCATCCGCTAGTGGCATTTGTCATTATAACAGGTGGAAGTGATGGGTAGCGCCAGCTAAAGATGAGAAGCTGCTAGCTGAATGTTTTGTAAAGTACTACTCTTTGCCATTGAGAAAAAGAGAGATAGAGTTGGAGCTTTGCAAATCTGTGTATTTTGCCAACCTAGATGTCAGAATTCTGGCTCAATCACACCGGTGCGTCCAAATAATTATTCACATTCACACTCTTAATTTTTAGTGTATACAACCGAGTGAATGCCATGAATGCCTTTAGGGAGAGACTGTCTGAAAGTGCGGCCTAATCCCTGTTTGATTCATCGACTCATTGAGTTAAGATAACAAAGACATAGAGTTCTTGGAGAGAGACCAAGGAGGCATTGTGATGCAACCAGGAGAATGCTATGATGGCAGGCATTTAGAGAAAGTAGAGACACTTTTGCCTTCAGACGTGGTCGGACGACATGTTGAACTACCAAGAGCGTTTCCCTTAAAGGTATAGTGTGTAAAATCTGGCAGCATCTAGCAGTGAGGTTGTAGGTTGTGAGTGCCAAGCGTGTAGAAGAACTACAGCGGCCAACATAAAAGTGCGAATGGCCATATCTAGAGTTATTGTAAGAGTAGCGTAGGTCATTTGGAGAATAGAAGAGCCAGTGCTTTAATAGGTCTACCCAAACGTGAAGTTTGGTCACTGTTATAAACTCATATATCTCATTTCTCACTGTTTAGGTGTGATCTTTGGTGGTGGTGACCTTGCAGAGCGTTAAGTCCGGCTCTCTTAGCAGTCCGCCACAACAACTCTGTCTCTTATCACTGATTCGTGTAAGTCTCTAAACTCACAGTCTTTAGCTTTGTTTCTCAGATCCGTCACAAATGCATTAACGGACTTCG
The DNA here is from genome assembly GCA_916701655.1 of Sebastiscus albofasciatus. Taxonomy (NCBI): domain Eukaryota; kingdom Metazoa; phylum Chordata; class Actinopteri; order Perciformes; family Sebastidae; genus Sebastiscus; species Sebastiscus albofasciatus. Next base: position 49,761 of record CAKAOI010025905.1, on the reverse strand, counting down.
CATTCCCTTGCAACTGCATGAAATGCCTCCGCATGAAATGCTTCCACGTGAAATGCCTCTGGTACGTTCGTTTGTTCAAGGTTCACAGTAGTTTTTGAACAGTTCTTTTACTGAACAGTGTTGAATACCTTAATGGCGTAGTATCTGGCAACACGGAGAGACACATTTCACTCTCTACGACTTCTCATCGATTCCACTCACGAAGATATATCTCAAACTTTTGACTCCACACTTTCCAGTTTTTGACCAAATTACCTTCCAGGCTCAACGTTCCTGGAAGTTTATGCTGCTCCATGTTTCCACTTGAATGAAAAATGTATTCGTATTCTGACACTGTGTTCTATTCAGTGGCAGCTCGTGACTCCACAAATTGGGGAGGTCATGTTATTTTACACTGGTTGGATACTTATCTCTACTTTCTTTCTATATTAAACATAATTCACCATTAAAAAGGGATGGAGGAGAATTTGGAGGTGGATTTGGAGGTAAAGAGAAGCTGAGGCCTGAATTCAAACAGGGTCATTGGTGAGAGATGAGCCGTAGAGGCTGAGAATACACAGCGCTAATTCTGGAGCTGCTCCTCAGAGACTGAATGGCAGCGCTGGAGGAGACGCAACACACACACACACACACACACACACACAAACACACACACATACACACACATACACACATTCACACAGATAAACAACATAGACGTCTAGATTTGTACATGCACACCTACACACTGACATATAAAGAATGCTTCCCTGTCTTTCAGTCACACACACACGTAACACACATGCAGAGCAGCCGATGGTTCTGATTTTTGCCAGTGGGGAAGAAACCTGTCTGATTATTTAATAGGTTTTACAATGGACCTCACAGGGAGCTCAGTGTGTGTGTGTGTGTGTGTGTGTGTGTGTGTGTATGTGTCTGTGTGTATAGTTACTTCTATCTTTGTGAGAACTGTTCTGGGTTAGACCCATGCAACGGCAATTTATTAGACTGATGTCCAGAAGCTTGTCTGGCATTTGGGCTTTCGAGTGAGGTTAATAACCCATGACATAAATAACTGCTCACTCTTCTACTTTTCATCACAAATTGCTACAACAACACGATAGTGATTCAACCAAAGCCCACTTTATGAAAGCTTTTATATTTGCTCTTCCAAACACCTGAGGCTCTATCACTGTGAACCAATGGCGCGCAGCACAGGAGCATCGGGTGTGGCGAGTGATTTGTGGTAATTTTCGTGGCCTGAGGTGCACAGCGTAACTGCAGTAGAGTTGCACACAGTATGGGATTAGTCAGAATACATTAACAGCTTGTGTTTGGCGATGACCAATCATATCACCCCCTTTTGGTTCCCTGTAAGTGAAGAACCCTATCAGAGCAGAGTGAAGCCGTGTGACAAAGTTGGACACCGGTGTCCTTGTGCAGAAGAATGTGCGGAATTGCCACGGCACTTCAAATTAATTATCTTGTGATGAGACAGAACATTAAGTTGCTGTGTTGCTCTAGTCGTAACAGAACCGCTGCTGAATGAAGCGACTGGGAATTAATAGAGGATGAGGTCAGTATCTCTGGACTGCATGTAGTACAGCTCATTCTGTGGTTGGAAACAATTCACACCACAGACACATGACTTGCTGGTGATGTAGTGGTGCTTTCTGTATTATTTCTTATTCAAAGTCCAACAGAAATTAAGTTGGGAAAGGATGATTGATTCACCTGAGAGCGATTCATCAATTCAGGAAATCATTTATATAATAGAAATGTATATAAAATATGCTTGCCAGATTATGACAACTGGTTCAACCATTTTGCATGTAATGGCGTATGCAATGAACTACAGCCTAGATGTTTTTTTTTTAAGTAAAGCTATTCAGAAATTGATGACGTGCAGGTTGAACAAGTAGTTTTGAGAGTTTCAGTTCCTATCTGAGAAAAAAAACTGTGTCACATTCATATGGATGCACATAACAAGTGTTTGTTCCATTAATTTGCAATGTGAGATGTATTACAAAAAATAAAGCAACCAAACATTACAGTACCTAAAACCATCAACACTAAATATTAGGGCTGTCAAAGTTAACGCAATAATAACACGTTAACACAAACTAGTTTTAACACTACTAATTTCTTTAACTCATTAACGCAACTTGCGATTTTTAGGTTGTAGCGGCTCAGTTTTAAAGCTAGAGTGAAGATCTATGGCATCATATGAAACTAGAAAACCTAAGGAATACATCGGTACCACTAGCGTAAAACGGTAACGCTAGGAATTTACGCAAAATTTTGGTAACCTCCAGATATGTGAATGAAAATGGGTTCTCTGGGTACCGACGAGTCTCCCCTTTACAGACATGCCCACTTTATGATAATCACATGCAGTTTGGGGCAAGTCATAGTCAAGTCAGCACACTGACACACTGACAGCTGTTGTTGTCTGTTGGGCTGCAGTTTGACATGTTATGATTTGAGCATTTTTTTATGCTAAATGCAGTACCTGTGAGGGTTTATGGACAATATTTGTCATTGTTTTGTGTTGTTCATTTATTTCCAATAATACATATATACATACATTTGCATAATGCAAGCATATTTGTCCACTCCCGTGTTGATAAGAGTATTAACTACTTAACAAATCTCCCTTTAAGGTACATTTTGAACAAATAAAAAATGAGATTAATTTGCAATTAATCACAATTGACAGCCCTATTAAATATAAAATAACTTAAAAGCCAAAAACAACAAACTAAAAGTAAAAAACTGAGCGGCTGTATAGTCTAAAATGACAGCTGCATAGAGATATATGGGGATGACTAATTGTGATTCATTCAGTTGTACAAACTGGTGCTATGCTAAGGTTAGTTTCTGAATTAGAGTACATTCAGATGCAAGTGAGCCTATGTATCTTTAGCTGAACAGCAACAACAAGTGACATTTACTGTATAATGGTTAATGTTAAAACATAGTAGCACAACTAGAGATCGGTCACCAGACTGTAGCCACGGAAACCCAGAGTAAAGTTGTGTTTCATCACTTATGGATTCAACTTTTCATTCTTAAGAGGAAGACTTTAAAGACTGAAGGTAGTTTAGGGATACGGGAGTGAATAGCAGGTCCTTGCAAGTATAGCAAAATAACCACACACACACACTGTTTGCTTGTGTGTGTGTGTGTGCGCTTGTTTTCCATTGTGCCAACATCAAATGAGTTTTTAGATATCAGTGTGTTTTCATCAGTCCCACACTGACAGGCTCTATTAAAAACACCCTTGGACTCATTCTCGTCACAGTTTGACAGGAGTAATTCCCATGGCAAGCAGGACGACGAGACGGAGAGCAGACGGGAGTTAACACACATCCAGTTTTAACGTATTTTTATTGAACTTGATTTATTTACTACATCAGGCCAATATTAACATGCAGGGTTTTGGCCTGTGAATAGAAGCTATACAGGATAAATAATTCACAGGATTGAACCTGCAAGAAGTTTAGTGAGAAGCAGACTTTTTAGTGAGCTGAATGCGGGAATGGAGGTATTGTTACGGAGGCTCGGATCTTGCTGCATCAGGCCATTTGTGCGAGCTGCAATCTGTCCTGTACTTAAAGCTACCGCCTGAAGGAAAATCAATCTGCCTGTAAAGTCAATTCAAATTATAGCTATGCCTGCATGTAGTACGTGTGTATCATTATGTATGTGCATGCTTATTACTATGACCATATGGTCGCGCGAAATGCCCTCTGCAGCAAGAGTGAATATCACTCTGCCGTTTGGAGGCTTGATTAATGCAGACTTTTTCAGATGCACAGAAATGTTTACTCATCATCGTCTATATGCATGCACCAAGTGCACACGTTCAAAGCAACAGTTATGTTAATCTCATCCCGCGGGTGTAATATATCGCTTTTTGTTCACTGAAATCCTTGTATCTCCAAGTTTTCAGCTTTTCAAAAAACAAAGAAATACACTGTTTTAACACATCTGATTTATAAAAATAAAGATTTTAAAATAATAATTACAGAGTGCAAAACCATGGTAATGGAAAATAGTGTGGGTTTTCCTTTGTTATGGAACCACATCGCTCCACTTTGCAAGGTTGGATCAACCTCATCACACCACAGACGCCACCGCTAAACACTGAGCCACCGAGTTCAAAATATATTATATTGTAACGGACTCTCATCCTTCCATTCTCATCTGTCTAGCCAACACATTCTCACTCCCAACTCATACACTACCGCAGACGGACCAGGGGCAATTTGTCAATATACACTCAGTACATGCATAGTGTCCTTTCAAAATAAACTTCCTTTTTCACAGGAAATTAGGTTTAGGCAACACAACCACTTAGGTAAGGTTAGGAAACGTTGTGGTTGATGTTAACTTCACTGACTAGCGACTCACAGGACTGATGATGCCGACGAGTTCCGTGACTAATGACTGACGTGGCAAGTCAACGTTACTTTTAGTTTCACACGGGACACAGACAGCGGTCTCCTGGGTGGAAGTCCTGTGTTTGTTTGACTCATCCAACCCTCTCCCTATGAATCGGACTATCATTACAAACATATTTGTAATAATTGTCACAGTTGAACACAGTTCAGCCAGTCTTTTATTACAGCTAGATTAAAGCAGAAGCTGTTGGACTGTTTGGTGTATAACATTGACCCAGAATAGGAGGGATCCATGTGTACATAGAGATATGTGACCTGCTCCATCATTTTGATAGAGCAGGTCACATATACAGTAGGTATCGAATTAAAACTAAACCAAAATTAAATCAAAACTAAATTAAAGGCAGTTTTTTTTTCAAAAACAGTTAGTTTTTGTTGTGTTGGCTCTTTACTCCAACACATTGGATCCTTGTGGTCAGTGATTGCAGTTTAATCCATAGACATTGGCAGGTTCCTTAACCCTCCTGTTGTCTTCCCGTCGACCACGCAACTTTTGTATTCTCGGGTCAAAATTGACCCGGTCTGGTTTGACTGTTTTTGAAGGATACATTATAAATTATCAACCAATTCTGTATTACACCTTTTTGGCCAATTTCAGTCCAACTCATTACCACAAGTTTTTCACTTTTTTTGGGAATTCATGGTCAATAAACCTAATTTATATGAAATTAAACCTCATTTTTTTTAGGAAAAAATGCAGAAATTATTTGGACTATACTCAAAATTGGAGGAATAATGTTGATGGATTATCACAGACCGGTAATATGTCAAAGTTCAGTCAAAATATTACAAATATCATAATGTAAAAAAAATGTTTAATGACAAAATTGACCCGGGAACACCACAGGTGCTATAATTTTGGATAAAATACCCATAATACAACGAAAGTAGTGGTCATTATTTTATTTTTTCTGTTGCAAAGACCATATAAGGGAACCATCCATGTAATTTTGAGGCAATAAAGTAAAAGACATCCATATTTATGATATAATGACGTTTGAAAATGGGTCAAATTTGACCCAAAGACAACAGGAGGGTTAAGTCTGCCAGACTGGCACTGCAGCTGCGCATGTGTTTGCCTTCAGTCGAGATTTCCTCTGTGAAATCGGTCCTCGGATGGACTGAGGTCAGTCAAGAAAATCCTAATGTTTGCCTATAAAACCTAGCTTTTTGATAAGGATCCTTACTCTGTCCATTGTTATTCCTGTATGTTCACTTGTAGCAGGGCAGACAGGATGTTTTTATACAGACTAATCTGAGAAAGAAGGCTGAAGTAAATAACAATGTGCCTCAATTAAAGCTAAAAGTGACACTTTAACTTCACAGTCACTTTCAAATCCAATGTGCCGGAGTGTGGAGCCAAAACAACAACAACAACAACAAAAAGATTATGTAAATCTGCACTGCAAAATCTATAAGAAGTCATTAGAGAAGAACAGACACGCTGGAAGTCAATGTAAGGAAATGTCAGCTTGTACATTTATTTTATTATTCACAGGTGAACACAGCAGAGGCATGGAGTGTTTCATATCCCCTCGGTGGGCACATTCAGCAGGGCAAAATGTCAACGAATGATCGGAAATAGAAATATTTAATGCGGGGGCCACATATATGCCCCCCCAGAGAGATACAGAGTTTTTCACCAACACAGTTTTAAACCAACCAAACCACCGATCTCTATCAACTGGAGTCAATGTTTACTTCTATTTTTTTATTTTTTTTTTTATTATTATTATTTGTGTGCAAGAGAGTCCGGTTGGAGTTCATGTGCTGAAGAAACAGTCAAAGTTTTACCAACAGTCCAACAGGCAGAAAGCACAGGAACCAAAGGAGCGTAGGGATGGATCTCACACTGAAATGGGAGAGAGCCCCGTGGTGTTGACTCCCTCTCTCTGGCACTGTACACGGACATGCTTTAGACAGGAAGTGTGCGTGTGTGGGTGGGTGTGTGTGTCAGTGTTCTTTAAATGGAGTACATTTATCTCCACCTGCGGCTGCTTGTCTCCCGGGCTTTAGTTTGGAATTACCCAAAGGAAAGGTTTACATTTGACAGAATGAAAGAGCAAGAGAGATCCGTCCATTTTCACACAGAGGGATGAAAGAGCAGAGCAGAGTTCCCCTTCAAGTGACAGCTCAATCCGCGCGGCTGTCTTTCCTTTAGAGGGACAACTTTTCATCGAGTCAGACTGTGCAGACGCTCGCTCATGAAAGCCAGTCTCATTTCCGAGTCCTGTGCCTGTGTGTGTGTGTGCGTGTGTGCAAGTGTCATCGCCTCAATCTCCATGGCGATGATGTCCCATTCAGCCAGGCACCTGCCGGGATAAGAGGTGGGGGAGGATGGGGAGGAGGAGAGGGCCTCAGTCAATCAGGGGGGAGGTGGGGAAAGCATCAAAATGGCCGCCGCGCCTCTCGCCAGGTGTTGGTGTATTGAAAAGAATCAGACATCCGAAGATCATTCAGCTCCATTTACCTTTTCGGGATCACCCAGGGTGCAGCAACCCTAGGTGAGACCAGGGTAACCATGGCAACACATATGCCGACAGTGACAAGCTTGTGCATCTGTGTCGGCTGGAAATAAAAAAGACCATTCAGCTAAAGACAAAAACACTGAAGACATCTGAAACATCACTTCATGTGTGATGCAGTAAAGTGATTATAGGAAGTCCCTTCTTAAGTCCCAGGAGTCCATGGGGGGATCCCTGGTGGGGGCGGGGGGACGTCCCTAACAATTCATCCACTAGATAGTTAATTGCACAGAAATGATCCCAGTCAGAGAGTACAAGAATGAGACAGTTATACAACTAAATACCAAATCAACAGCATAAATATTCCCATATGAGTCAGGGTGTTTGGTGTAATTACACAGAACATTGATTATGGACTGTCAAATGACATTGCACACAATTCCCTTATTACACACAGTATGACACAGTTTAACAAAAGCTGCTTGACAGACACTGCTGCTTGAAACTGAACACTACAGCGAAAGTAAAAGGTTTGCAGACGGTGTCAGAGTTTTGGACAAATAGTAGAAGTGATACATCATGAAGGTATTAGCCAGGAAGTGTGGTCTAACTCCAAAATGACAATGACAAAATGAGGTTTCAATATGTGTTTTCATTTTTTCATGTCACATGAAGCTGATAACCCACTTAAAGCAAGACTACAGTATGAACCTTTTGAAAGATGATTTAACACAATCTTCCTCATACAATGAAAAATTCAATTCATGAGCCATACAATGCAACATTGCTCAATTCAATACACTCAATGGTATTTGCTGCTATAGCCTTACTTGACTGGTATGAGCAGTATAGTCAGGGGTGAAGTAGGTTGTAGTAGAAAATGAAGCTGCAATCAGAACATCCAATCATAAACTTTTACCTTTTTAGCTGTTCCAAAAAAATGAAATGATGTTTTACTGCCTAACAGTTAGCTAATTATAGACTGAGAAACAATCATTTCATTTACTCTGCCGCTCAAAGGCTACCTGCAGCTACCTACCGGCAGCTACCGGCAGCCTTTAAGGTGGAATGTTTTCTTGCATGCTACTCAATTCAATCAATCAACACACCTTTAATGTGAGTAAGACAACTTTACCATTCCATTAGTTTTTATTGGCTCTCTTGTATGACATGGGGTTTAGTGATGATTGGACCTTCAAGTGCATTAAAAAAATGTAAAATTAAACTGCGAATATTCTATTTCCTCACTTGGAGAAAAAGGTGGTGGCATTTATAGTGGCCAATGTTATTAACGCTAGCCAACTTTAGATAGATATCGCTGAGTAACAGACATTACTGACTCAGTCTTCTCGACTTGTGCTACTGTTACACTATATTTTAACATTTGCCATTATCCCATAAATGTTACTTGTGGCTAAAGTGGCCACTGTTGAACAAAAGTTACAAAGTCTCACTTCATTCAACCAACATGCCTTTCAGATGAGTCTTTGAGTGCCCACATGATGCTGTTTCAGAAACCCGCTCTCACTTCCAACTTGTCAAATACCGACGCTTGGTCAGTGCCCCTCTGATGCACTACACAGTAACTCCAATGTAAACCCATCCGCATCAGTATTAGACGCTTAGAGAAACTGATGTAGCATAAGAAGCTACAACGTCCACGTAGGGAGGAGGTCGGGGTGGATGGATGGAGGGGTCAAACACCGAGGAGACCCCTGTTCATGTCCCGTGTGAAACCAAAAGTCAACGTTGACTTAGTTATATTGACTACTTAACTTATATATACAGACTTATTTAACCCAAACCACAATATTTTCCTAAACCTAACCAAGTAGTTTTGTTGTTTAAAACTAACCAAATAAAACTAAAAACTAAGTAAACCTACGTTCAAAGTTTATTTTGAAAAGAGACTGTATTGCATGTACTGCATGTAATGAGCAGAAACTGTATGTTGCAAGACGTTTTTTTAAAAAAAAAACACATCTAAAACTGACATTAGAGAGGTACGTAGAGCGTCGTGGTTTGAAGAGTAGGGCCACTGACCAGGCGGCGGTATTTGAAGAGCTGGGAGTGAGAATGTGTTGGTTTCAGAGGCATTAGTAATCTGGTACAGATACAGTAGGTCCAATAGTGTGGAGTTTAAAGGCAAAGCTGGGTAAAATAGATGACCTTAATCAAAAGTATAAAAACACAACTGTCAACAATTCCAAAGCTGTCTTTTTAACATGTTAAAAAAAAAATAGTAAATTGGTGCACAAACATTAAAATGAATATTCTGTTAAGGACCTAAAAAAGGTTAAAATGTCAAGCAGCTCCTTCACATATGATGGTGAGATCCAAAAATAACTTCTAATCTCAAACATCAAGTTACCAAAATAAATAAATAAATAAATAATGGAGTATTAGGGTTCAAATATATTTTAAAATTGTATTATTATGAGAAAAAAAAAACAAAAAAACAGTTAGTTTTGGTTTATTTCCTCATGTTTTCAGACATTCTGTCATCCAATCAACTTTAAAGGGACTATTTCTGTTGTAAAGTCTGAAGATTATCCAAAATAATCAGGATTTCCTTTGCTTTTAACTGTAATTTTTCAATAACACAATCAAACTTCTATTCCCCTTGATTGTATGAGAGTGAATGCTGGAATCTCATAGACAAAAAAAAAATCAAAACATGTGCAAAGAGAACCAAAACCATCTGTATAGACAGATACCACTGGAGGTAAGTGAGAAAATACGTGGGCTTTAAGGGAAAAGTCTCCTCTCAGTACATCCTGTTCCATTGTGACGTGTTGTAATTAACTTTTTTAGTTGTATCAGCTCTTCCTCAATCTGTCTCACCTCTGTGCTTCTCTGACAGAGTCCTCCTCGCTGTATCAGAGTTGGTCATTGGTGCAAGATAGCAGCTCTGGGAAGAAGCATCAAGGTAAAATGCTCCATGCGGCACCACCAAAGCTGTTTTTTAAAAAAAGCATTTAGATGTTTCAGTGGGGACTTTTTCTTTAATATTTCTTGAACCCAGTGTAACACATTGAGAGCAGGGATCCAAGAGGCAGAGAGAGAGTCAAGGGCAAAAGCTGCAGGAATTTCAGTTTAGCGACTGTGACTGTGTGTTTGTGCATCTTTGTTTATCTGCGTGCATGAACGAACGAGCGTGTGTGTGTGTGTTTGTGTGTGTATGTGATGTGTGCGCCGATGCGTCAGGACCTACAGAGTGTGAAATGGAGCAGGGAGGTTCAGTCTTCAGCCGCGACACACTGCAACGCACACACACACACACACACATCTCTCTCCGTTTCTATCTCTTGCTCTCTCGTTCATGCCACCAACCCCTCATCCTCCTCTTCTCTCTGCCTTCATTTCCCTCTCCTTCCCTGCTTTTCCCACTCACATTTTCATCCCCCCTTCCTTCTCATTTTCTTCTATCTTCTGCTCCTTCCTCTATTTCCCTCCCCCCAACCCCTCCTCTCTTTCCATCTCTTCAACTTCTTCTCTATCTCTCCGTCGCCGCTTTATTCCACCGCTTTATCTCTCTGGATAAAGCTCTCCCTGCTGTGGAGTTTGTTTTCCCCCCCCTCTGCTCTGCCTTTATCTTCCGTTTGGATGCCGTGTATGTGCAGTAGCATGGAGAGAGACATAGACGGAGAGAGAAAGGAGAGAGACAGCATCCCCATGTCAGGCCAATGATGGATTAGAATACTAAAATACTGGAGAGAGAAAGCAGACACACTAGACGCTCAAATCTGACATGGTGTGTGTGCGTGCGTGTGTGTGCTTTTGTGCGTGTAAATCTACAGCACGGTAATAGAACAATAAAAAGAACGCTTCTTTCCGAGCACACACACACACACACGCACACACACCGTCCTTCTCTATTCCTCTCTCACCCTGGAGGCTTTCTCTCTCTCTCTCTCTCTCTGAGTTGATTTAACGCATGGCTTCTCTGCTTGTTTATTTCAGTACATATTAATGTAAATCACCGGTGTCCACTCCCCTCCTCTCTCGTTCCCTCCGCTGTCTCTCTTCCTCCTTCCGTCCATCCCTCTTGTCGTCCTGCCACCGAGTGTCAGCCCTGACGACAAACAGCCGAGACAACAATTAAAACGAACAACGGGTCCCGGGTAAAAGGCCGCCGCTCCGGCCACGCCAATCAGACGCCCGCCCTCCCCTGCTGATCTCAATTAACCCCCGCTATTGGGTGGTTGGAGCTGGGGGTTCTGACCTGGCTATCTAATTCTATGTAACGCAGGGGGAGGATGGATGGGGGGACTGATGCTGAGGTCAGAGGAAACTGCTCATCGCCTTTCGAGCTCATTTGCTGTGTTCACTATATGCTCACATTTAGAAGAGGGTTGCCTTGCCGCTACAGACAGAGCACAGTAGATACATTCCAGTGTAATTAGACTGGTACTGCCCCTTGAGCAAGGCACTGAAATCCACCTCTGTGGCCAGCCAAAACAACAACTTGTTTCAAGCACTCTGTTGAAGCGACCCCGATCACTGCCCTTTCCCAGTTCTAATAACCTCCACTGGTGTGATCCCACATCAAAAGAGATTCTCAGAGAGGGCTTACGCTCAGGCTGTACATGACCCCCAACGAGATGCACCAGTCGAAATCTCAGCAAACCATTTCAAACAATTTCCCTCCACTGAGTCATCTCTAACCAGATACCTCAACCCTGTGGTGAATGGAGACTGTCAGGAGTGCTGCACAGACTACACAAACTGTGTGTTCAACTTACTCATGTATCAGCGCAGACTTCTGCCTTGAACACAAGATGTATATGGAACCAATTACTTATGATTATTAGTGAGCTTACAAGGTCAACAGACAATATATCTGGGGTTCTGGTGTAACCAGCGGATATCCAGGGCCAAGACTTCCTGTTCCGTGCGCTGCTCATCGTTTACAGTCCGATTAGCAATTTGAGACGCGAGACTGGAGTTGGGAGTTGAGAGACGACGTCTACGAATGGATCGCATGTCTGCATGTCTGTTTATGGAGAATAATAAAAAGCTAAATCATCATCATGTGCTCTCCGATATCTGATGCAGATATCTGATGCACAGCAGTTCATTGCAAACCTAGAATCACCATTATATGCCTCTGCCAATGAGTCAAGTTGCAGTTTACATCCATGTCTGTCCAAAATGTCATCACTTCATCATTTTCTCCTGTCAGACATTTGTGTGAAATTTTTATAATTAGCATACAAATTCTTGAGTTGCAGCTAAAAACATGTTTTGTGAGGTCACATAGTGACCTTTGACCACCAAAGTCTAATCAGTTCATCCAAGTGGACGCTTGTGCCAAATTTGAAGACATTCCCTCCTGGTGTTCCTGAGATATCGCATTCACGAGAATGGGATGGATGGATGGATGGATGGACGGACGGACGGACGACCCAGAAACTGTCGCCTGGGCGGAGGCATAAAAAAAAAATAAAAAATTCCTACAAAAGCTGTTACAAATTTGGGTATTTTAGGTCGCGATAATCGTAATCATAATAATTAATCCTGGTGAGACTGAGAAAAAAAGGGAAATCTGCTGTGGAAAAATGTCGGATCATCGCACAGATCAATGTTTCCCCTTTTTCCATCACCATGAAATGGGTCCCGTTCCAGTTTGCACACCTATTGAACCGTTTGTGGAGCATTTCAACCAAATATAAATGGTTTCGGAACTAGAAATAGCAGGTTTTTCCTTGACCTGTAGTGCGAACCGTGATGCCATCAGTGGGCGTGTCATATTCTACAGGTTGAAAAGAGAGAGAGGATGGAGAAGGCAACAAATGGAGAAGTCAAGTGAGAAATGGTCAGAAAAAAGAGTGTGCAGTGGTCTCATTAAGAGTTGCTTGTTTTTGGGGACAGAAGAAAAAACGAACAGAAGTGTGCATCTTGCTACTACTGTTTACTTCCTTTGTACATTGTGCAATGTAATCCGTTGATGTTTCGATCAAAACTGGTGGAATCGTGCGCTGGACTCTAAGATCTTGAACAGGACCGGTTCAAGAACCACCAGAGCTAATTTGGTGGAAAAAAGGAGTCTCGTGTGTGTTCACGGCAATGAAGGAACATGTCAGCCAGTGCAACAGTGAGGCTCATGGATGTGTGTTTAATAGTTTGTGGACAACAATGGAGCTCTATGGCACAGAGGAAGATCAGGCTTTGATACACACACACACCATACTCATCAGTAGATCCATTCAGTGTTGGGATTTATTGACCGAGATTCACTTTATCCTTTAAATATTTCTTCAAGGTTGAAGTTGGCACCAAACCACTTAAGTCAGACGTTTTTCACGGTGTTTCATGTGTGCGCGAGCTCTCCGAGGATTCCCTTAATGAAAACACTTCATGGAGACATTTGCAGTCATTACTATGAATGAATGTTTCATTGTGATTAGTATCTTCTCTTAAGATTACAGAGCCTGATTGCTGATGTTTAGGACTCTGCTGTTCAGCCTGCTGAATGTTTAAAGAAGTATCTCAGGTGAGCCGGCGGAGCTTCACTCCGTCTCTTATCGCTGTTCCACTGATTGACAGGCGCTTTGTCTGAGGGGTGTGTTCAGACAGAGAGGCCTTTGAGATTGTGTGTGTGTGTGTGTGTGTGTGTGTGTTTGTGTGTGTGTGTGTGTGTGTGTGTGTTTCTCAGCAGTTGCACGTGAAAGCAGCGCCTGAGGAAAGAGAAAGAGAGGTCAACGTATACCGCAGACCTGTCACCTCTCTCTCTCTCTATCTCTCTCCTCATCCTTTCATTCCCGTTGCAGTTTGTTTCCTGTGTGGCTTCACAAAGCAAACCTCCTCTTCCTCCTTTACCCTTCCTTCTCCGTTCTGCTCATCCCCTCCTCTCTTTTTTCTCCTTTATGTCCTTTTCCTCTTTCTCTCTGCTTTTTCTTTTTTCCTTCTTTCATCCTTCCCCTCCTCCTTTCATTCTCGGCTTTTCCCCCTCTGCTCCTCTCCTTCCTTCCTCTTTCCATCCCTCCTCTCCTGTCTTCCCCTGCCCCCCCTTCTTACGCCCTCTTTCCCTTGCTGCATTCTTCAGTGTCTATTCTCTTCTTTTTCCTCCTCCTCTCCTGCTTTCCTTCTTCATCTTTTTGGTTTCTGCCTTTCTCCTGTCTTTGTCCTTTCCTGTCCTCTCTTTTTCTTCCTATTCTTTCATCCTCTTCTCCTCGCAGCATGTCTTTCATGCGTCCTCTCTTTTTTTTCTCCCCTCCCTTACCTCCTATTCGTTTCCTCGTTTTGTCTCCTATCATCTCCTTGCTTTCCTTTCCCTTCTTTTTCTCCTCTCCTCTCCTCTCCTCACTTTCTTCTTTCTCTCGATTTTCTTCTCATCTCTTCCCTCCTCTGTCTCCTTGCCCTCCACCCCACCATCATTGGCGCCCCTGCAGATGGAAGTTGATTTTACACGTTCCAAGAAATAGGAAAGGAAAAAAAAAAAAAAATTAGTGTCAGCGAAAGATTTATAAGACATAGAAAATCTAGAGCCGGCGATTCTCTCTGCTATGTTTGTGCTCCAGGGTCTTTTCTGTTCTCGCTATAGCGCACTATTTCTATCATTGCCTGATACCCCCCTCCCCACCCAACACACACATTCACACACACACACACACACACACACACACACACACACACACTCCTCCCTCCAGCAGCCTGTCAGATGATAAAGAGATGTTGTCAGGGACTGATTACCAGCCTCCCAACTAAAAACAAGTAAAACATCAAACGCACAAAGACCACACAGGGACTTGGCCTTATTTTTTTTCCTAATTTCTACGCCATACATCTCTCTCTCTCTCTCTCTCCCACTCCTTCTCTAACTCTCTCCATTTTGCGTCTGTGTCTGTGTCAGAAGTAGCGTGTGTTTTTTCGCCTGCTGGGGAGCTATTTGATTTGTTCTGCCGTTTTAGAGCTCATATTGTTTCTGGTGTGCTGTTTTTATTATGACGGCTTTATTCATATCGGTGCCTGTGGCAGCTCGGGTCCCGGTCCCGAGTCACCGGGGAGGGAGATAGGGACGGGGATAGAGCAATAAAGCAAGAAAGAGCTGCATCGGCTCAATACACGGCAGGCAGTATGTGTGCAAATATGTGTGTGTGTGTTTGTCTATGCTGACGTGGGTGGGAACGATGAAGTGCAAGACTCAAATTATAACAAAAAGCTTTACCCAATTTTCTTTGCAATCTCTCTGTCTGATCCCTGCACGTGCACGAACACACACACACATACACGTCACACACTTGGCACTTGGATGTTCATTAAACAACGAGAGACAAGCGTGTCATTTGTCATTCAGGGTGGCTGTAGAAGAGGGAACGGAGGCAGACAGGGAGAGGAGGATCACTCCATTCATCACCGTGATAAAGTTAGACTGATGCGTCGTATATCAGCGGCCCTTCCCCCTTCAGTCATTGTTAGGATGACCCATGGACAGGTAAGTCACAACCAGTGGGACGAATCATCATCCATCAATGAGTTAAGAAAAACAAAAAAAACAAAACAACAACGAGGTCCGACTGCAGCCGTCAGGCATTTCAGTATGTGCGGGGTGTTCACATCCAGCAGTTTGCTACCACTAAGATCCTTCGTTTGTTTTATTTGACTCTAAAACATGAAATATATCTATTTGTTCCAAGGGCCTTGGAAGGAGGCATTGTTTTCAACGGCGTTGGTTTTGTTTGTTTGGTAGTTTTTTTGTCTGTTTGTCTGTCTGTTAGCAGGATTACTCCAAAAGTTTGCGATGGATTTGAATGATTTTTTTTGGAGGGGTGGAGTGTAACACAATGAACAATCCATTGGATTTTGGTGGCGATCCGGATCATGATCTGGATTCAGGAATTTTTTTAATGTAACACATGCGCAGTGTGACTGATGACACATTGATGACGCGTGACCCATCCCCCTTTCTCCTTCTAAGAGCAGAGAGATACGTGTGTGGATGTGGCCGAGGATCCGAGGAGCTCTTGTCTGTCCGCGGTAAGAAAGAAAAAAGCGGTAGATGATGGGATGAGAGACAACGTTATACAGACATAATAAGGCTGCTGAATGAGAGAGGCATCCGCCCGTACGTTACACAGAAACACACCGTGTTAATAACAAGCCGACTACCTCACGGTACCGCCAGCTGTGAGCTGTGATCTGTTTTTAAAGTCACGCACCTTGGCGGAGGTCTGCGCTCTCCGAGTGCCATTCTAGTTAAAATTAAAATGACCATTTGGCCAAATGAAGGAGTTTGGAGTTTGAACGCACTACATTTTGCGTAGCTGCTAATGATAGCTAGTTAGCACACTTGGGATGGATGTTCATTATTTTGACAGTGTTCCTGATAAAAACTAACTATTGGTTGATTTTCAAAATCAAAAACAGTCTACATCTTAAAAGCGATGTTTGTCTACACAGCATGTCCTTATCAACTTAACCAGCTAAGTTCATTAACACGCTAACACGTTTGTTTGCACTCTGGCAACATAACCACGGATGTAAAAAGAGAACTGGATACAGCGTTGGAGGTGGTGCCCCGTTCATTCCTATGAGAGCTGCTCAGTGGCGCATGAAGCCAAAATGGTTCGACTGCTGAGTGATAAAGTACCTGGATCTTCGGGCGAGCTTGTGCATCCATTGGGCCCATAGAGCAGGCGCTGTAGCGTTTCCTTTAACCCCGCCTCCCAGCCCTCGCTCCAACCTCGATCTGGCTCTCAGTAACATGAACGGAGGACGGGAAATAACTCTGGATTCAGCTATTAGTGCATTTTACAACTGGGTCTCTTACCCAATGTAAGTCTATGGGGGGAAAAAATATTTTGGGGCGTCACATGATGGACACAGAAGTTGTAATTCCACCGTTTGGCCTCTATGTGAAATTTGCTTCAATTTGGAATTTTGAAATTTGGTATTCCTGGAGGGCTTGAACATAATGTGAACCAACCTTTTCAGACTTTCGTTTTCTGTTGTAACATTTCAGTAAGCCAAATGGCAAAGTTTGGAGCATGTTACGAGCAGTTCAATTATGTTGCTAGCATGAAGTTTGGGCATGTCCATTATTTTAACTGAGCCCCTCAGCTGAAATCGGTCGAGCTGAATTGATGAATAAATAGAAATTGAAATAAAAGATGAAACAACATCATAGCTGTGTTTGTGTGCTATCAGACTAAAATGCTGTAAAATTTTTTGCATTCTAACATGTGCAATAATTTGTTTGCATGGTAAAGTATGCTACGGTAAAATGATTAGTGCATTGTATGCTTTGCAGAATGGGACGAACAGGAAAAAGCACCATCATTATGACTAGGGAGAGTTCCCCTATATGACAGGAACAGCTACATTATGCTCATTGATTTAGGGCAGCATGTTAACACCTATCATGACTACAGGTCATTTGTGCTCCCAGGACATTAATACACCACCGCAGCTGCAGTCAGACCACATTGAACAAAGTGCCATTTTCAAAAAGGAGGAAAGTAAGGAAGCGAGGACAGAAGTGAGGAATCAAGAGGATGCTACTGACGACGTGAAGTCCATTTCTTCACTATGTTTCCTATCATTTTACAGCGATCAGTCCAGGATTGTTGGCAGGTCCATCATATGTGAGTGTGTATGTGTGTGTGTGTGCATGTGTATGTGTGTCTTCTCTATATCCTGTGTTCTACCCCCAGCTGAGGGAGGCAGATAGAAGCAGAAGGAGCAGTAGTATGGCTTTAGGAGGGCCAGTGGTGAGAGATACAGCCCCACCTGTCCCGGGGGAGCCCAGGTTGGACACGGTGGCCTTCTCCGAGTACAGCGGCGGGATGACGTCAAACTGGCCACCTTCATCAACCTCCTCCTCTGTCTGTTCTTCCTCTACCTCAGTCTCCACCACCTGACAGGGAGAAGGTGGTGTTAATAGGACATTTCACATCATAAAAAAAAACAGCAGATACCGGACTTTCACCCAGGAGATTGGTGTTTGTGTCCATGCGAACCAGAGGTCAAGGACGAAAAGGACTGTCTGACGGCATGATGAAGCGGTTAAAACATTCTAATTATAGCATACTCTTCAACTGATATTGATTTTTTTAGGTGTCTTAATCCATTTTGCTGCTGCCTCCCACCCACAGCAGTACATTGCTTTTCTCCTGTATACTGGTACTCCTGACTCTTTCTCCAAAACCTACTGGAGGTAATAAACTGACTATGGAGAAGTAGTTTGTTCCCCACTTCAAAACAACCAAACTATCCCTTTAAGTAACGCCACTTCCGTAGTTATTTCAACCCAATCCGACTTTTCCTAAACCTAACCAAATTGTTTCCTGTGAAGATGGAAGTTTATTTTGAAAAGACCTCATGCATGTAACGAGCGAAAAATTGTTGCTGACATTCGTAGGACAACGCACGGAAAATGATGAATAACCTTTTCGTAAGATATCATATGAACCATTGCATTATTTAGTTTACTACTTTTATTGTGTAGCTACCATGTGCAGATATGAGAAAGATTTTAAAAATGTCTGAACTTTACAAACACCACTGAATTAATGTTCCGTCTGGTGAGAGAGTTGAGGTCTGAGAAAACATCATGCAAAGTTTCAGAGGCATACAAACACATATAGAATACGGATTCTCCTTCGATACATGCTGGGACAAAGATCTACCAATAGAAATATGATATTATGTATTTTCTTAGATCTAAGTGTAAAATCACGGATGACATTAAACTGTTTGTTTTGCCATATTAAGTCTTTATTTAAAACTTCAAAGCTGTTGATGAATAGGATTCACTGCAGCGTTACGGGTGCTGAGAGTTGAGGACGGCCAGCTGTTCAGCCTCAATGATATGCGCCAACATCTGGATGGAGCCCAAGGCCCGTGCTAGGTTATTGTGTGCAGATTGTTCTCCAACTGATAATAATACGGCACTCTATCATTTCATTGAAATACTGCCTCTGATACCTGCTCGTTTCACGGCGTTCCGATTTTTTGACTGACATTTTGAGCTTTTCATCATCTCGTCTGACAGCTGCAGAAGCTGTAAACAAGGCAGTTGTCTTGCTCCCCTTCAGGGCTCAGAGACAGATAATGGTTAGGTTCTTCTCACTTTTGGAAAAGTGATGTGAAAATAATTTTGTTCATTAGTATAGCGAAATAGTTATATCTAATATGTATTGTGTGTTTGACGATCATTTAACAATGAGATGTTCAACATATGAAGCCTGACCAGCAGAGAAGAACACCTTCTCCTCCCGAAGCTTAAACTTTCTCCATGTCTGCAGTTATTCTTAGTCTCCATCTTGTACTGAGAACATCTTGTGACCTTTCCTTTGATCTGCTGCTTTTATAACACATTGGTGGGCTGGGACAGAAAAAAGCCTGAAGAACACAGTTAATATTTCTTTGAAGATAATTGGAGTGAAGAAGACAGAGTTGGGTTCTTTTTAGGACCAGCGCACGTCCGGGGAACTTATACATCTACTTATTACATACAGCGTTTGTTACGGCACGTTTAATATTGAGTTATCATGTTCAGTTGCTGTAATAAGAATGCATGTAGTTGTTAGTATTGTATTTTGTTGTAGACAACTGGTATTAATATGTGATCTGTAAAAGGAACAATGCATGATAACTCAGGTGTAAATGCACACTGAACACATTGAAATGGATCAGCCTGACCACGTCTTCGAATAGTCTGACTGGAACTGTGAGCCGATCTAAAAAATAATTAAATATAAACAAAAAAGTTTTGTATTTTTTTATACTCAAAGTGATCTCTGATTGGCTGGATGACACACTGTCAGTAAAACAAGAACAAATAACTCTATAAATGGGGAAATGAACGGGCTACTGGTATTCAAAATCCCACCTCACTACATATTTGTTTTCATTCCTTGTGGAAATGTAACATTTAAAACAAAGAGCAGTCATCTGTGTTTCCAAATGTGACATTTATTTTTTATTTTTTCTCCACTGCCTGAGCGGATACTCAGCTTTTTGAAGTGAAACCTTTCAAATTCTGGAAAAATCACTCTAGAGAAACAAGCCGAAGCTCCTCGGAAGAGACGAGACGAGCAGCTGAGTGACGGACGGATGAGAAGATGTGGAGCAGGTGGATGGAGGGGGGGGGGACTGAATGAACTGAGAACAGAAGGAAAAGAATGAATGAGAAAAAAAGATGAAAAGGTAGGATGGAGGAACTGAGGAAAGGACAGAAGAAGGGAGGTGGGGGATTTGGGGGGAAGGAAGAGGAAGAGGGGGGGGGTACATATGGGCATGAATAAATTCATACTAATGAAGCCTGACTGATGCACTGCTTCCAACCAGCACCTCATCTAATCCGCTCGCTGGGAGAGAGACACAGACGGACACAGAGAGGGAGAGAGGGAGAGAGAGAGCGGAGGAGGGCAACTGAGGAAGAGAGAGAGAGTTGGAATCCCCTCTTGTCTGGCGGCCCAGATTATCTCTGGCAGTGAAGCATGCTGGGAGCCAGGGAGCCTCAGCCACGGCAGATTGTGGTCTGGCCAAGGTTACAGTAGCCAGGACCGCGATTGGATTGGACCGCATTTAATGGTCAGCGTTGGACAAGGGCAGCCAGGAGCTGTGGAGCTCTCGAAACATATGTGTTCACAGCACATTGCTACTGTCTGCACATTACTGAGCTGGCAGACTCCGTCATGATCCAACAGGACTGAAATCAAAACACTTCAGGGCCAAGACGTGTCTGTGTGCCACAGACTGTGTGAAGCCTGATTGGCTGGGAGAGGACTCAGTCAGGACAGTTTGTTTGGTTGTATTTGCTGTCTGACCCTGATCCCCCTGCTAAGCACCAAATAGCAGGAAAATGTATGTAGACTATGAATTGAAGGATCACCTGTTTGAGATTGGAACATTTTTACCAACATTACTGATTAGACGTATAGGCTATGTTTTGACAATGGTTCAGACCACGTTGGATGGATTTTGTTGCAGCCTGGGTCGTTTATCGTTGACAGTCAGGAGATCAAAATCATAAAGTGTGTGGTGTTGAATGATTCTTATACTGTAGTTTGCCTTCTGATTCGCCTATTGTGAAATTCCCTCCAGTCGTTCTTGAGGTATCACATTCACGAGAATGGGACGGTTGGAAAACATGCAAATGGCAGAGCAAGTAGAGAAGTAGTCCGATTTGCTGTAAGTGAGTAGCTTTTGATTTAGAATTGTCCTGATCAGAGGTCTGTACTACGAAGCAGGATTTGGGGTTAACGAGGTAACTTCAGGGTTAACCCTTCAGGGTTTTCAGTCCTACGAATGTGGTTCACTTCTTACCGGGGTAGATCGCCATGGTAACTTATGGTGAACGGCTATTCTGCTCCGGAGCAGGTTATGTTCCAGATAAGAGATCAACTCTTATAAAAGCATCGCCTACTGACCAATCAGAGCTCGGTGCGCAGATTGTATGATATATTACACATATACAAAGAAGTTAAAGTCATAATCCAGACTAAAAACAACACAGTTTAAACTGACAGATGCAGGAAGGACAGCTGGCTGTATGCTGTGGGTGTCTACCGCTTTGAATTATGTTTTTATATTTATTCTTTTACTTGCTCTCGAGTTCGTTTCACACCGCTGGAGACGAGGACGCAGCTGAAAGAAGGCTGAAAGAAGGCTGAAAGAAGGCTGAAATAGTCATACACGCCACAACCTTGTCAAAGGGCGTAATGAAGTCTAGTCTATTCATCCATTACACTTCTGAAAGCTATTTATATCTAAACGACTATACCTGACGTTTGAGCATTCTGTTAAATGAATGAGTCTGTTAATTTACACATTTAAATTTTGTCAGCTTCAACTGTGTTACATCTAGTCTGGATTATGCGTTTAAATTCTACGTACTTGTCTAATATAGTTTGCTCTTCCTTTGTAAAATGTGCCGCTCTGTCTGTCTGTCTGCCTGTCTGTAGACTTGTCCATGTCTGTGATTGGTCAGATGCTGCAAACATCGCCCCGTTCATGTGAAAGCGCTCGTAGACAGACTGAGAAACCCTGGGTTGATTTACCGAATTGATAACCAGCGTTATAGGACCGCTTAGCGTGATCTTGTTTGTTAGGGTTAGTTAAGCTAGATAAGGAGAAGATACCCTGGGTATGTAGAACTTGCTTCGTAGTACAGGCCTCTGGTGTCCCTCTGTGTTTTGTTGATTATCCCTGTGTCTGTGTGTCTGTTCTATGTCTTGGTGTTCTAGGTGCAGCTCCCTGGCTGCGTATTGAGGCACCTGTGTGGCTGGGTCTACGTTAATCTTTTTGCCTTATTGTGAAGTAAATGTTGTATTATGTTGCTTCTAACCCGGTTTCGTGTCCCTCTTTGTGTCGCACCTATCGAGCAAATCGTAACATAACGGGGGCTCGTCTGCAGTGCTGTCGGCTCCAGACTTTGCGGTGCCGGTGGTGGATGCGAGTGGTACTGGAGCTGCTGCTGAACTGCTACTGGAAGGTTCCTTCAGCATTGTCTGGTACTTCTCTAAGAAGTTCTCTGCAGTCCACCACAAGTGTAGCACCATCTAAAGCAGCCCTAGCATGCTTTGGGCCCTCCAGCATTTCAAGGCTTACGTCAGCTCGACTCTTACAGATCACAACCTTGTGTTCCTCAATCAGATGTAGAACAGTAATGAGTGGCTCATGCATTGAGCCCTCATGGTCCACAACTTCAGTGTAAAAATCTGTTACAAAAAGAGGTGTGACAATGTTGTGGTTGATGCCCTCGCATGCAACCCTCTCTTAAACGAGAGGGTTGCATCTAGCCCGCCGTTGTGTCCCTCTTTATGTTACAGTTTTATAGCCAGTCGTAACAGCAGAGATCAGCTGAAGATCACCTCACTCTGATGTTCCTCCAACACTCTCTGTAGAGTTTACAGTCCTCATCCACAAGGTGCATTTTGCTCCTTCGATTTCTTTGCCTTTTTCCACACAGATTGCAGCATAAATTAGAATTCATGTTCTTGTGAGAGATTCGAGGTCTCACCTATTGTTGATGGGAGCCGCGCGGTTCACAGCAAACAACAGACAGTGAAAGTGATCGTTTGATAGTATATTGACATCACAAAGCAATTACGCCTATAGGGCACTCAAATGGCTATAGCAGCGGCCCTGCTCCACATGTACGGCTGTGTTGTGAATGAAAGCAGTAACATTGCAAGGACAAGCACATAGACGTCCGTCTGACAAAAGACGCTTCCACGCGGAGTGAGCGAATCAATGACAAGACTCCGCTGACCAAAGACTTCACATATGTGAATCCGCGACTTGTTGGACAAAAACAGCTCCTTCATGTCCACCATGATCCTGATAATAATAATGGACGTCTTCCGCTGCATACGAGTACATCCGATCTTGACCCATTTTCTTCTTCTTCTTACTCTGTTTTAAGTTTTATGGCGGTTGGCATCCATAAGTGTTGCATTACCGCCAACTGCTGGACCATCCCTTGCCCCATTTAGTGAAAAAACACTAGCGGTGCCTGAGAGGTTAATTTACCAGAAACTATGTGTGAAAGAGGCTTAAGATGGCAAATCATTTTTATATTTCTATATCACCCAGGTTTACAGGTGTGTATCTTACATCTGTAAGTACATTTCTGGAATACATAATACATATTCACGGGGCGTCTCCCATCATCTGGACCTAAGAGCAGCGCTCCTGTTGGATCTTTTGAAGGCTTGCCAAAGTGCTTTGATAACTCCGTGCCCCAGAGCCGCTCCTTTGATCTTCAAATCAAATGCTGACTTACTATTGTGTTCTACTACCACTGATGAGAGGTTTGATCTTCTCATGAGGACGACGACTGTCAATGACAGCCTATCTGATCAATCACCAACTATTACTGAAGGCGTCACTGAAAATTTCACTCTTTCTAACATGCAACTTCCTACATTTCTCATTTTCTATTTGCATATATGGTAGTTAGTAGTTAGTGCACTAGCTCTTGTATTGTACAGCAATGGCTGCTGTGTTACACATCTGCACTATATTCAATTCAATTCAATTTATTTTTTATAGCATCAAATCATAACAGAAGTTATCTCAAGACACTTTTTATATAGAGCAGGTCTAGACCGTACTCTATAATGTAGAGACCCAACAAGAGATCCATGGACTCGTTGCGACAGTGGCAAGAAAAAACTCCCCTACTATTAGTGCAGACTAATATTCCCAGCACTTCCTGCTGCTGCTTCACAGTAAAAGCCTTCCAGTGGTGTTTCCTTGAAGTTGTGCATTAACATGAACATCAATATACTGCAATCTTCATGTCAATCATTTAATGTGATAGTAATATGTCTCTGAGGTCTTTTTAATAAATCTATGAGAGCAAGCCAACCCAAACATTATATTGGATTCTGCATGTTAACTTAAAGGTGCCCTGTGGGGTTTTGTATTTTAAATCCTGTTTACATCCATGTTTACTTCACTATCGCTCTTCTTCTTCACTGCCTTTTCTGCCGCACTGCAGCATACCGTGCCGTGTTACCGCCATTTGTAGATCAGTGAAATAATGTGAGACCATTGGCAGGAGGTAGACTCTATTTAACTACATTTGAAATGCATCTTGGGCGATCGGAGTGCAGCTAAATACAAGTGTAAACGACCACCAAGACACACTGTGATCCAATCACTCAAACCACTTTGACCACATATCTTTTGTAAGGTAAACGCTAATGCGTCCTGATCAAGTGGTAACCTCCGAGGCTGAAAAATGAAACCAATGCGAAAGTGCCACAAACTGCAGTTCATCGAATGGCCACTTGAGGCTGGCTCCAAAAGGGAGTTTATCCCCATAGACCTCCATGTTGAAATGCCCGACTTTACAGCAGAAATAAACATGTTTATACAGCCTGGTACAAAATATCCCTCTGACATCTGACAGAAAAGAGGACTCTGAGGAGGTGTGTGCTTTGTGGTGAATAATGTTAATGCACAAATTGAAAGAACTCACAGGATTGCATTTTACTGGAGTTGTAACGTTGCCTTGTACGATTTTATGTGACAAATAAATTGATTGATTTTAAGAAATCTGTGCTCCATTTTTTTTTTTTTCCAATGAGTGTAATTCTAACATTAGTATTGTTTTATGTAGATGTTAGCACCGGTACCAACAACAGGGTTAACGTTAGCTGGCTACATAGAGTAGCATATAGCCCTTTCTCTTCCATGATATAGCCTAGCTTCTTAGCCTTCGAGCTACGTGGTTGTGTTTCAGCAACCAGGCTTCATCAGCCCGCCTCAGCTTCATCCACTCTCCACCTCTTTGCTCATTTTTGGAATAACCGGAGTCGTCACTGCCAAGATGGCGACGGCATGAGCCGCCCACTTTGAGCTTAATTTTTGCTCTTCAGAACCCTATGGGTGACGTCACGGAGACTACGTCCATATTTTATACAGTCTATAGTCCTGATGCGACGTAAAAGGAAAATACGTCATCAAAGCCTCGTCTCTCCTTTTGTTCCTCCTTTTTCTCAGATAGCATTTAAGCTGGCTTTGTCCATGACATCTAAGCCCATAGAGGTATATTATGAGTGCATCAAACATCTTGGGCGATTTGGTTTGCCTGGAACACTCCAAAGAATAAACACAGCCTGTATTGCTTTGATTTTTTCTTCTTCTTCTTTTAATTTCCGGTAGATGAAGCACAGAAGTGCATTGCTGTCTCCCGCTGGTTAAAAACAACAACAACGCATTTGGTCTCTGCAAAATGGAAATGTTGTCTGTGCTTATTTGAACAGAGATCTGATCACATGTGGACACACATTCCAATGCCAGGTGTGAACTGATGTACCTAGAGCTGTCCACTTGTGATTGGATCACCCATGCATGCTAATGCCAGGTGTGAACAAGACTACAGAGGCTATAAAGTCCAAAACATTAAAACTCACTGTGAAAATATTAAAACACTGATATGGTGAGTTCAAATTTGACCAAAACTTCCGTCTCTGTTTCTACATTTTCTGAAATTCGAAAGATGTGGCAACTATATAGAGAATACCTGTAAACATAAACTCCATCTTGTGTTGTCACAAACCGAAAGTGAAGTGTGTAGTAACAGTGAAATAATAAAACTGATAAAAAAAGAAAAAGCCCCAGCAATGGAGATAAAACAAATACAATAAATAAACAACATGCTGTGTGACAGTGACAAGATGAGCTCAAACCAAAGATAATAGAAAAGGCCTTGGGATAAAAGTCTGAAAGGTAATTTAAAATGCGACGGCGATGTGCGTGATGAGCTGAAGTGTACTCACGATGTTGTTGTGTTCAGGCAGGTGGTTGTTGCTCAGCAGCTCATCCTCCTGAACCAGCGGGGAGGGTCTGGGAGCAGGAGGGGGGGTGATGTCTGCAGGCAGGGAGCCGGGGCTCCCCATCCAACTGATAGAGTTACCTGCATGGAAACACAGCCCCATCACTACCTCTGTATGTGTGTGTGTGTGTGTGCGTGTGTGTGTGTGTGTGTGTGTGTGTGCACTCAGCTGGCCTGCATGCTGCGATGCTGCATCTGAGTGGGCGTGAACCTACATATCTATTTGGCAGCTTTATTGTTTGAGCTGTCGGCAGCTTGATAAATCACCGAGCTTTATGGGAAGTGCATTGATGCATCGATCCAGGCTTTAGTGTTTGGACATACAGACTCAATGTGTATCGACAGCCTTATTGACAGTCGCTGTGATTGAGTGACGGCCGGAGGGCTTTACCCTCCTCGCACCTCCCGAGCCCAGCTGTACAGCCTAAAGCTGCAGATAGACACTGTGAGAGTCTCATGAATGCTAAGGCTGTAGCATGTCGCTGACATATAAAGAGGTAGAGGAGGGTTCACGCTGTGAACAACGCTGCAGGAACCCACCGCCCAAAGAGATTCGGCAGACATTGGTGTCGAAGACAATTTTCATTAATTCCCTTTGAGTTGTTCCTCCAGAGTATCTTTGATGGTGACACATAAATTCTGTTTTCATAATTCTGGTCCTCAGATATATTATTTAATCAGGGTTTATAAAAACAATATGGATAGCAGTATTGTTGGGAAGTCTTTTAAATGTTTCAAACAATCCCTAAAATACTAAATAATAAGTGCTTTGGGGTAAAAAGCATCTGAAACCACACAGAGTGCATCATGGGAGAGTAACACATGCCATGAAACCATAAGAAATAGTAATTTTAATAAAGGATATTCATGATTAAAATGGTTGCACC
Source organism: Sebastiscus albofasciatus (assembly GCA_916701655.1). Classification (NCBI taxonomy): domain Eukaryota; kingdom Metazoa; phylum Chordata; class Actinopteri; order Perciformes; family Sebastidae; genus Sebastiscus; species Sebastiscus albofasciatus. Next base: position 22,667 of record CAKAOI010025905.1, on the reverse strand, counting down.
AAATTATCTTAAGCTATGTCCTTAGGAAGCTTCTTTAAATAAATAAGATCCTTACATGCGGTGGTGCTCTAAGGAATTCTTTCAACCCAATTTGCAGAAATATCCTGAACAGCAAAGATGAGTAGCCTAAGTTCGACATTATGGAAAATATTCTCTTTTTTTCCCCAAGATGGAGATGAGAAGAATGATACAAATCTGTGAGCGAAAGGGTAACTTTTTCAAACTGGGACAACAACTCTAAAAACTGGTCCTGTATTGAGGGAGAACGCTGCAGACGATAGCAGCTAAACGGGCTGTAATGTAATCCTTCGGGCAACTCCTCACCGTCAATGTGCGTTCACTAAAAGCGATTGTTTTTGCCGCTGACAGGCTCAGATTGTTATAGAGAGGCCTCCCTGTCACGGTCTGGCTCTGTGCCCAGAGGCTGTTGGACTTTTTGTTAAGACTTTATATCTTGCATTATATCTTTTTAGTGGCCTTGTTTAGTGTTTCTTGTTATATATTGATACACTCACCATATGTGTCATGTCTAGTTTTACTTCCTGCCTTTGTATTTTCCTACCTTTGTGATTAGGCTCGTTCCACATGAACTGCGCCTCGCCTGGAAAGCGGACGAGAGCAGGGGCCAGCAGCGAGAGGGTGCGGGGGGGTGGGGGGTTGACTAAAAGCTGCGGTCCAGTCGGACACTTTCCAGCAGCCTTCAAAGAATTTACAGGAAGTCAAAGAAATATTTACATTCTTTTGGATCTGATCTGTAATCTACTTGTAGTTTGCAAACCACGTTCAGATATATTTATATTTGTATGTAAATATATGTGGAAATGTGCGGGTATGTCTGCCTTGTAAAGCACTTTAATTGCTCAATTTGATAAGTGTTTATAAATACCCTTCATTATTATTATTATTATTATTATTATTATCAACCACATGAGATGTTAACAGATGAAACCTTCATTGCACAACATGAGACTAATATCCTACAATCTAGTATAATATTAGAAATACACAGAAAGTTTGGATTTTCTACAACACGTGGTGTTTGTTGTCAAAATTAAGAGGCCCGGAAAGGGCAGAGCTTCACCTCTCTTTTATAAGTGTCTGTCAACATTATGGAAAGAACCCCACAGAGAAATAAAAAATATTTTTTTTACCTTTCGCTTGATCCGGTCTGTTTGTTATTGTGTCTAACCAAGTCTCGCTCAGGAGAAGTCTCGTTCTGAAATCTCATCCACAACGTCGAAATCAGCTAAATATTCAGCAATGACACTGAAAATATTTTAGATAACACTAAGCTGCTACTCTAACGCAACAAACTCCTCTCTCCAACTCTCACTCACGTTTCCACTGTTCTTCCATATTCCAGCGAAAAGTCACATGACACAATAACAAACAGACCGGATCAAGAGAAAGTTAAGAAAAAGGTTTTATTTCTTTGTAGGTTCCTTTCCATAATGTTGGCAGACACTTAGAATAACAATCTGAGCCTGTCAGCGGTAAAAACAAGCACTTTAGTGGATGTACAGCGACGGTGTGGAATTGCCCCGATATATATGATATACATCACAGCCTGTTCAGCGTCTGCAGTGATCTCCCTCAATACTGGACCAATTTCAAAGAATGTTGTCTTAGACACAAAAACATGGGAAATAGGGTCCAGGTTGAAAAATCAGATGTTACTCTTTAAGTGCAGACTTGGAGTACAGGCTACAGGCTAGCTTAGCTTAGCATAAAGACTGGAACCAAGGGGAAACAGCTCACCTGGCTCTGTCCAAAGGTAAAAAAAGAAAGGAAACAGCTCTAAAGCTCACTGATTAAAATGTTGTATCTTTGTTATTTAGTCTCGACACAAACATGGGAAAAAAAAAGAAATGTTTTTGGAACTATTTCTTGACAAACAACGGTTTATCATCCATCCAGTACTTCTGTGCCGTGTCTCCGGCTACAATGTGCGTTGCCAGATACGATTATTGAGCACAATTTTGGTTTTGGTGTCTGTACAGGCCAACTGGTTCCAAACCTGGCAACCTCACTGTGATAACAAGACTCTGGTAAGCCGTGCACAGTTATAGAGCCCAACTGTTGTTTGCCACAAAATAGTTCCAACACATAACTCCCTCTAGAATTACAATTTTTTGCATTTCAGTTTGTGCAAGGATTAATAAGACAAGATAGAAAATGTGTGAGCTTTAAAGGTGTGTGAACTTTAGGCAGAGCCAGGCTAGCTGTTTCCCTCTGCTTCCAGTCTTTATGCTAAACTAGGTTAACCTAACTCCAGCAGTGTGTTCCAATCCACATACTTCCTGAAGTACACTTCAATGTAGTGCACTTTGTACACTCTGTACTTACTTCAGTAGTGCGTAAATTTCCACGGGGTAGGGTCGTCTCAAATCGAATACTCTGCGGCGCACTGACCGGAAATGACGATCGCAAGATTTCACCGCGGCTCGCTACCCGCCAAAATATCTACCTGCTTTGTTGAAGAAAAAATTGAAAGCAGAGTGGAAATTACGTTTCCAATGTCGTCGCCTACGATGTGTCCTCCTGTTGGCTGAAAATGCGCCGGTATGTTTACGTATTGTATTGTTTTATTCTGTTATCTACGTATGTTTGAATAGTGTTCGTGGTCCCGCCCCTTCCGCTACGTAGCCAAGATGGCGACAGTTGAGTGTGGAAAGTGTCCAGCGTTCCACACTCAATTTGACCGTTTTGAGTACAACATCCGGGTACTTTGAGTGCACTGCATTTTGCCGTACTTCCCAGTGTGAACGCACTTATGCACTCAAAATAGTAAGTACAGAAGTACGCGGATTGGAACACACTCCAGCTCTGTACTTAACACGCTCTATCAGAAGTAATGCAAATTACCATATTTCCCCGAAATATTGAACTATTCCTTTAAGGCACCTTTAACAGCCTCCTAAAGTAACTACTTTCTTTTTCATTGACCAACAGATTAAAGTCTTGTCCATTATTTCTCACCACATTTGTTGGTTGAACCGCTTTCTCTTTCTAATCACGTTTACTTTGTAATATCAGTTTTCTATGGTGTGATTAATGTACAAATAAAAGTTCCACCTCCTCTGTATGGTGTGGCTCCTTTTTGTCTGATTCTCACCAGACATTTTAATAATAACCTCACTATAAAACAACAACAGTGAAAAAATGAGCAGCGGGCCCTTGTTGAATCCCCATCCTTTCCCACTCTGTGTGTGTGTACACAAGTATCCATCAAGTGCAGTGCACATAGTAGAATCCACATGGCATTTTAATTAGTTTTTGTCTATAGCATCGCAGACAGCCAACAGTTCTTCTCTCCTGAAATATTACCTGGCCCAAGGTCGGGTATAAATTATTTTGTGGTAATTTAATTAAATGCAGATTTAGGTGATATTGTGCTATGGTGGTGCATGCTCCCAAACAAATTTGCAATTAATCAATTTTTTTTCCATCCGCTTATCTGGGGCAGGGTCGCGGGGGGGGCAGCAGGCTAAGCAGAATATTCCAAGCGTCCCTCCCCCCCAGCAACATTTCCCAGGACCCCAAGGCGTTCTCAGGCCAGATGAGGTATCTAATCTCTCCACCGTGTTCTGGGTCGAAAACCTCGAAAGGAGACATCCTGATCAGATACCCGTACTACCACAGCTGGCCCATGAATCAACACAGCTGGCCCATTTCAACACGAAGGAGCAGCGGCTCTGCTCCGAGCTTCCTTCGGATGTCTGAGCTCCTCACCCTATCTCTAAGGCTGAGCCCAGCCACTCGATCTCATTCTTTCCGTCACTTCCCAAAGCTCATGACCATAGGTGAGGGTTGGAATGTAGATAGACTGGTAAATAAAGAGCTTTGCCTTCCGGCTCAGCTTCGTCTTCACCACAACGGTCCGATACAGCGCCCTCATAACTACAGACGCCGCATCAAACTGCCTGTCCATCTCCCGCTCCATTTTACCCTCACCGGTGAACAAGTTCCAGAGATACTTGAAGTCCCTCGCTTGGGGTAGTGAGTCACTCCCAACCCGGAGGGAGCAATCCACCATTTTCCAGCAGAGAACCATGGCAATTAATATGATTAAACAATCAAACTGACACACTGCGAACCAGCGGCTCTGGTTGGTAACCCAGCCTTGATGATAACAGTTTGGATAGGAATCAGGATTTGTTTAGTCTGAGCAAGAAAGGTTTAATTTTCCTGCTGGACTTTGAGAACAATTTTGTTTAACAAGTTGCAAATGCTACTTATATTGCAAAAAGCCCCCTCTGAAATTTGATCAAAATGTCATCAATGAACCAATTCAGTTTGAAGGACCAATAGACAACAAATAACTAAATTAGGGCTGTCAATTGATTAAAATATTTATAATTATTATAATTATAATAATATTATAATAAGTACAATAATATTTATTATTTATCAAGATTTATTACAATTGTCTATAGTTATTAATCATGATAAATCGCACATTTTGTATCCGTTCAAAATGTACCTTAAAGGGAGATTTGCCAAGTATTTAATAAGTGGGCATGTCTAAAAGGGGAGACTCGTGGGTACCCAAAGAACCCATTTTCATTCACATATCTGGAGGTCAGAGGTCAAGGGACACTCAATCTAGTTTTAAAACTAACCTGAAATTAGTGGCGTTAAAACAAATTTGTGTTAACACGTTATCATCGCTAACATTGACAGCCCTAAAATAAATCAAACTCATCAGATCTGTAGTAGTCCAGCTCTCCTAAATCACTGCATAGACCACACACAGTATATGAAACATGTATAGAGTGTAGACTCACGCAGGCAGGTGTTGTGGGTGAACATGCGCTGCAGTCTCAGACAGTCCTGCCACTGGTTGCCACTGCCTTCACAGTTACACCACAGCGACACGTCTGCAGAGCCGTTACTGATGTAGTTGGGCGTCATGATGGTGCCTACAGGTCAGAGGGGTCAAAGTTGGCAAATGTTCGCTTTGGACAAGTCAAAGGACCTACATGTTTTACTTTAATGTTAAAGGGACTGTTTGTAATTTTTTACACGTATAAATCTACCAGGTCGGGATCCCATGCGCGCTCCCATATGCGCGCTTGCGTGTGGCTGGAGTCTCTCCTCCTCTGCCTGCCTGCCTTCACTGACACAGCGCGCGCATTCTTGCTCTCTCGCGCCATATCTAGACGTGCATGCGCGCACACTCCACACTGCAGAAGAGTTAATAGCTCTGAGAATATCTAGTGAATGTACAGTGGACGTTTGTGCAGAAATAAATACTGCAGCTCCTCCAGACCAACAGAGGTTTCCCGTGTCTTGTGAAGTGACGGGGCTCCGCAGAGAGAAACGTTGTCGTCTCCGACCGGGTGCCGGTGTCTCCCTGCAGGCGCAGTCGGAAGACGATAACGTTTCTCTTCCTGCTTCAGCCCCGGCACCGACCCGCTTGGGGCTGAAGCAGGAAAAGCCAACACTAGGATCAGCATTGATTCATGGAGAGACCTTGGTCTGGTCAGCTAACATTACTGCCAAGCAGGTGAAATATAGAGTGATATTGTGCTTCTAGCTGACGTGTGTCGCCTCACTGTTTTGAGTGATGCTCGTTCATGTCTATTTAGAGCGAGCAAGCTGGAGCCCGACGCTGACTTTCGTTGACTTAACGGCCACAGGTGTCACTATTAACAAGCATTTCTGAAAGTTACAAATAGTCCCTTTAATAAATCTGTATCACAGTCAAACACAATCACCAGAAACACATCAGCCTGAAAGCCTCTGGCTTCTACTCTGCATTTTACTTTGAGCAATTTGGGAGGAAATCAGCTAAATTGTTTCATGGCACCACACAGAAAGAGGATACTGTTCTTTTACTTCAAACTAAATTTGAAACGTAGCCTGTAGAAAAACATGATGTAGGTTCTGTTGACGTTTCCTGGGGGAGCTGAAAGGACATTTTGCCTGGAGTCGGTGTTTTTCTGCTCAATGCCATATTGGCAACTTTGAGAAGCAGAAGGGCCAAATTTTGACAATAATGTGGATGAAGCTGAGGTAGCAAACACCACAGCTGAGTGCGACATAAAACATCACACTTTTACGTCTTGAAGAAACAGTTCAACATTTTGGGAAATACACTGACTGGCTTTCTTTCTGAGAGGGAGGTGAGATAATCAATACCACTCTCATGCATTAAATTTGGATTTGGAGATGGGTCGATTGGCCTAGCTTAGCATAAACACTGAAAGCAGGGGGAAACAGCTAGCTTGGCTGTGTCCAACGTTCAACAATACACCTACCAACAACTATAAAGCTCACTAATGCATTTTTTCTCCAGTGCACTGCATTAACATTGTCTAATTACCTCTATCAGCTACCACTTTGTAAATATTTGGATGATGCTGGTTGTGCCTTTAAGAAAGCTATGAGCCTCATAGAGAAGTCATCCATCACTGTCAGGGCGATCAGAAAGCCACTCAGTGCCTCTCTATCCTCATCTCTTGTCAGCTGTCATGAGTCCTCACTTTCTATCTTGCTGCTTCTTCTCCTCCACCTCAGCTCTGTCTGATCGCCTCTCTGTCTCTCCACCCATTACTCTCCCACTCCAGACATCTGTCCTTCCGTCATCCACTCCGCTCCATTCTCTCTACAGCCACGGTTATTTGGAGATTTGTGCATTATTCGTACTCTGTTTTAGAGAGTCTTAGAACCAGGGTCTGAAATGAACTTTTTTCACTTCCTGCCACTGTAGCAGGCAAGTATTTTTTTTTTGTCTGCCACTCAGGAATTTTATCTGCCACTTTTGAAATCTCTGCGCTAAATGAAGGAACAGCATTTTAGATCTGATGACATTCAATGTTCGATATATTTCACACAAAAAACATTATATACATGGTAAACTACAGTGTTCGAATTACACCGTGGAGGGAGGGTAGTGTACACAGTACTGTACTTTGTTATAAATATATCTATATATATAGATATATATAGATAAAACTTGTCATGGTGCCTCTTTTCAGATCTTTATCAGAAATCAAAACCAATTATAATCCATAGTTCAAATGCCCAAGGCCTCTCTAGTTTCAGGGAAACCTGTATTAGGATTTCTAAAATGTCCTGCAGACAAACTCGATTATATGCCAAAACATCCTCTCCTGGAAGTTAAGTTGAGGTAAAATGCAGCCTTCTATTTCATGCCATTCTCATCATCCCTCCTTTCCCATCTCCTCCCCACTTGCATCCCGTACCGATGAGTCCAGCGTAGGCTCGGAGGCACAGGCCTGCCGAGTCTTTCAGACAGCCGCTGGCCGTCAGAGGAGAAGGCTGGCAGTTATTAAGGAAGTCAGCCAGTCTGGACCTGGCAACAACACAAACAACAACTCAACATCAAACACAAGAAGCGGGCAGGAAATATGGATGTGCATGTTGGAGTGGTGTTTACGTGCATGTAAATTTGGGTTCAACAGATGTAGGGGTTTCAGTCCAATACTGATGTTCTTTAAAAAAAGGATTGCCACATTTTAGTTTGTGTACATTTTGTCTTTTCTCTGTGTTTTTATTATTACTTCATGATTGATACTTTTGCTTCGGACCCATTGGTCCTTCAGCTTTTTTCCATTTATAAAGGGGATTTATATGGATTTCTGAGGGTAAATACCATCTTGATATGTTGTGCCGATTTGTAATGTCCTTAAATTTGTATTAGCTATCACTGTTTTCCCCATACATTAAACATTTCAGGATGGAAGAGCCAATTAAACCGTCATGGCACACTAAAATTAATGAGCAATCATTATCATCATCACCATAAAGACCCAGGCACACCAGCATTTAATAGAGTGAAATTTGGGTGAAATATATTCAGCCCATGCAAGATAAATCCATAAATGCATTCACAGAAGAAAAGGAAGAATTGTTCTCATAGAGTTCAACTTGGATGAACTTTGACACATGAGTTGGCACCGTGGACGGTGGACCATTAGCAAACCAACTTCACAGTGCTGAGCTGTGAGGAAACGGGGAGGTGGAGAGTCCTAAACAGAGGAAGTTATAATATAATAACAACTGTGTTGCACCATCCAATTTCATGTAACCCTATTCTGTCAAAGTATAAACCGCTCTACAGATAAGGTTAGGAAATTAATATTGTGATACATTTATTTTATTATAATTTAGACTGTAACATAAGCTGCTTTGGAAGATTATTTGCTAAACTATTCACTCGTTTGCATTTGGTCTGAAACATTAGCTTGTCATCTGAAGTTGCTCGCCAACTAGCCCTGCAAATAGTCACTATGTCATCAGGTTTCCAGCGCTACCTATTTTAGAGACTACTTTGTGGTGTGATAACAATTTATTCATGCACATGTGTGCTGACTCTGATCCAGAACTCTATTTACAATGCAGATGTGGTTGAAAGCCTTCAGTGGCTGGATGATGGTAACAAGACCAAATATATTAATATGTCTGACCCAATAACAGGATATCAACAATGAGGTCTTATTTTGCTGCCAAGCGTTATTTACTATAACTGTTAGGGCATCACTGTGGGTGATCGACTAGCCACTGACAATCCAATGTTTAGTCAGCACCACTGTTTACAGATAATAGCCTACGTCCCCTGATGACGCATCACCAATACCACGTCAACACAATTTTACAGTTCATCTATGGTGAGTTGCAAAAAACTGATGGATTTATAGACACTACTACAATTACAAAATATATATTCACACATATAAACATAGACACATACTGTGCAAGCAATGTTACATACCATTACTATCAAATCTCCAATAAGTATGGAGTCAAACTGCCTAGAGATGCACCTAGAGGTCGTCAATGACCGGTGACCGGCCAATCAGTCTATTAAATCGGATTTTTTTTTTGTAATTCATATTTACACACATGTGCCATATGATGTTGGATGTCAGCGAGTGTCGGACTAACACTCTTTGTCCACACTGAATCATTAAATATGCTCTTCAGACAATCAAATCAAAGTAATTTTATAGTCTTTTACATTTTATAATTAACAAACAACATCAGCCGTCTAACCTGCAGAGGTCATCTCGGCGGCAGAAGCTCTGCTGGTGGAGGCAGTTAGGTTGCAGACTCTCCATCTCCTGGTAGGAGCAGGAGGGTACGATGGTTTTCCTCCTCCTCTCACCGCACAGGGTGTTGGTGCAGGGGCAGAACAGGACACCTAAACTGTACTCCTCAGGGACCCTCTCCAGGAAGCGCCGCAGGGCCCGGTGGCACTTGTGCTGATTGCATCGGTTGGTCCCGGGCACCCGTTTGGTGCAGGCCAGGACATACTCTGATCGCAGAGAGCCACACTTCTCGTACAGGCCGCAGTCCTGTGCTGCCTTCAGGCACTGGTTCTCACCATCCAGTTGCATGAAAGATGAGGCTGCGGGGGTGAGGAAGAGTCGAATTAGCCAAACACAAAACACATATACAGAAAGTTATGAAGAGGGAAATGGAAGGGCCAAGCCTCATACAATAATTGCTCAAAAAGTACATTTTATAGCTATTAGCTTTTAATCTACAGGACTACATAGGTTATGTGTAAACATGGGGAATAAAAAACAGTAAATAAGAGACACCGGTACAAGTAATCAACCAAAGTAATCAGTTTCAGTGGCAGAGATAGTGTCATCTGAGAATGCACTCCCACACAGTTAAGGGTCAGAGTTCCTATTGGCTAGATTTTTACATTCTGACAAAAAGGAGGCTTGTGGAAATATTTCGATGTATACTCAGCATTTGTGTGCCAAGAGTGACAATTATGGGACTGAGAGCTGTTTCTACTTTGGTTTTCTTAACAACTATAGCCTCTCACTTCATTAATGGTCATCATCCTTCCTCAGTAGCCTTCCCCTAAATTGAACGGATCCCAAAAAAGATTAGAGCTAATTAACTCACAAACTTAACAGTAAACTCAAATAAACTAAACAAAAACTAAAATACAGATGAAATAAATTAATGAATGGTATTAAAACACCATAATTTGGTGTCTTAAAGTAGGGGAAATTCACCATTTGCAGACTGGGTGAGAGTAGGAATCCCAGGGGAAGAAACTCATAAGTTAAATGAAATAAGTTGTCCCCTGGCAGACCAGGCCACCAGCGGCCTGCTACTTTGGGTACCTTACCAGTATTGGAGCAAAAATGTAGAGTTTACTTTAACCTGACGGTGGTGGTGGAGGAAAACTCATGTAATCTCCAAAATGGGAATGGGTTCATCCTCTGGGGTGCGTATGCCTATGCTCAGTAAACTTTATGGCTATCCAAAATAGAAAAAGGCAAAGACAGGGCCAAATGGTCAGAGTTTGACCAAATGATCACCATTTGGTCATGTGGTGGACAATCATGATGATTTATCCCCTAGGAATATCCACAGCAACATTTAAAGGAATACTTCATGCACAAAATGACCATTTGTATATCAGTAACTCAGCCTGTCTTACCTTGAATTCGTGAAGAAAACTTTGTTTTTCTCGCATGCCTCCACACGGCCCCCGTTTACTTCAATTCATCAAGACTTTTCTCCGTTTTTTGATTCTTCATTCACCACGGAGGCATGAGAGAAAAACTGTCTTCAAGAATTCAAGGTAACACACGTTGTTCCTTTGGGTTTGATCCTTGGGCTCCATTTCCAGTGGGGCAAAAGTAACCTGCTAGCTCAGTATTCAAATCCAGCCCAGGGTATATATCATCATCCTTATGAACTTTAAAGCTATTCTAATATTTTTCTGGCCCTACAACTGAAAAAATAAGCCAGCCAACAAATCAACAATTTCATTTTCATTTCAATTTTGTTTGAAAGTCTGGCTGGTCTATCTAATCCAGCCCAGGTTACCCAGCACCACCAATATGAATGTACAAAGACACATTCAGAAGGTGTAAATAGGTGCTGAGACTGAAAAAAGGAGAGAGGAACAGAGTGTCCTCAGCTGGACACTAGTTACTATATCTTCACTGATACATATTAATAAGCATGTCTGAGGCTTATGGTTCACTGAGCGGCTTCACTTGTATGACTACAAACGCTCAAACTCATAACAAAGACTCCACAAATGACTGCTGTGTGTGTGCGTGCGTGCGTGCGTGCATTTGTGTGGTTGTCTGTGCATGTATCAGAGTGTGTTTTACCTGCCACTAAGGAGGCCATGCGAGTATCCATTCGTGTGTCGTCATAGGGAGATATTTCCAGCTCATCCTCCCCTGCATGGTAAAAAGGAACGCACAAACGTTGGCCATCAATCGATGGATCACTTACAATGTGACCCACAGTAGCTCGGAAGGAACAAATGTAAGACAAACGGTGGCAAAGAGAGCAAACAGTAATTGAGAAACACACCAATGAAACTCAATGTGACCTCCCTCAAATGCACTGGAAGGAGGTCATCAATGTCATCTGCAACGGGGCCAAGAAATGATTTGAAAAGATGAATAAAACAAATGTGTTACTATGTTTTTCCCAGTTGTCTCGTTAAAGAAAAGGTGTTACGTTGGCCGTGTTCATTAAGGCCATGTCCATTCTGAGGCAGGTGAATTTGAAAATGTAGTGTCCAAACTCCTTCTTGCAAATCTAACTTTAAGTTACCTTGTGTCTGACATCAGATTTTCAGGATCAATAAACAGGCAAGTATTTAGCAAGCTTTCAACTGCTGAAAATAAAAGTCTGATGACTAATGTTTGAGACTGGAAAGTTTGATCCCAGTTTTAAAACTTTAACCTTTTCCTTTATGGTACCGAGGTTATTGTGGTCGGTTATGTCATTGCACAAAGAGTCAAGATAACACTTTATGGAGGTATATACAAGTAAGCAATTCAGGAATGAGATATGACAGTGGTGGAAAACCCTCCGATGATAAGAGGATCATGAGCGTAAACATGAGTCATCGGCAACATCAACATCGACACGCAATGTCCAAATCACCCAACATTATAATGCAGTCATACAGTATAAATGAGTGATAAACAGATCAAACCCAGTTATACTGGCTTCACCATCATGATAACCGAGATATAGTATATATTCTCTGTCTAAATTAAGTTGTCAGCGTATTTTATGACAGTTCACTGCACTGAATTGACATTTACTTTCCAAAAGCTAATTAGAAGAACAACGTCTTCCCCTGCATCTCCTCTACACTGTAGAGGGGTTCCCTGAAGTAAAAGCATCCCTTTGCACATTCAAAACGTGCCTCTGTGAGTCTGTGATTAAGATTTTATCCTGTGGGGAGCATGAATGTCTGGACAACAAGCACTAATGTAGCTAAAAACAACAGCCCAACTGGCTCAGCCTTCCTCGACTGGAGTGGAGTGCTCACATTGATCGGTGGATGTCACTCTCATTTCAAAGACAGGGCTGTGTAACTTTGGGTAAAATGAAGCAAAACTATGAAAGAGAATGAGGTGAGAAGATCAATATCAATCTCAACTCTCTTTCTTAAGTACGAAGCTAAAGTCAGGACATAGTAAGCCTATAGAGCTTAGTATAAACGGTGTGTTACAGCAACCCTGGCTCAGTCCAAAGTAAAAAAAAAAAAGAGACTACTAACACCTCTAAAACTCCCTAATTAAAATGTTACAGCTCATTTGTTTGATTAAAACAGACAGACACGAATAAAAATGCAAAAGTGGAAATAAAATGTGTTGTTCTAGACTAGAGGGAGTTACGTGGAGTAACTATTTTTTTGCTGAGCGAGTCTAATCACCCCCCAGGCTCCAGCTCTACTTAATGCACATAAGAGTGGTATCAATCTTCTCTTCCACTCTCCTCTTTTGACATCATCGTTGTTCTTTTTATTACAGAGGGCTTTATATCCGTGCAACACAACGTCATAAAAACAAACTTCAATACTACGGTTCCTCTGTCATTTAAAATCTCATCAACATGAGACGGCAACGTGAGAATAAAGGTGAGGGAGATAGGTGGGCAGAGCCGATGTCACCACGAGCGTTGATGGACTGGTGGACGAGCCCTTTGTTGCTGCAAATTATTTAAGCATAATCAAAAGTTCAAACTCAATGAAGAATGTAATGGCATGTAAAGTGTTTATGTATGTAAATCCTATTCGAGGCTATATATTTATGGTAATGACACGCTAGAGCAGCCTAGCAGCGTTAGGAACTGAAGAGTGTGTAATTACACTAATGCTCCGCTGACTAATAGGCCACAGGGGAGGAGGAGTCCGCTGGCTAGCGTTAGCTCACTTACTGATGCTCACATCACACCAGCACTCCGGATATGCTTCAGTTACTGTGTGTGTGTGTGTGTGTGTGTGTGTGTGTGTGTGTGTGTGAGAGGTCTTTTTGACTGGACCTCACTTCCACATGATACTGGTTTGGGATGATGACATATTTTATGGTTAAGGAAAGATGATCCAGGTTTGCGTAAAAGTGTTCAGATGAGGGTAATGGAATAAACGCACACAAGTCTCACATCATGTGAATGTGTTTTTGAGCTGGGCATCCACTGCACAGTCTGTGCTGCTGTAGCCATGATTAGAGATTGGTTTTCTATAGTCTACTTCAAGATGTTTCTCTGGTTGTCTGTCTATGTGTGTAAATTACAACAAACGCCGGTGGCGTATTGCTTTAATGTGCATGAGGCTATAGTGCTGCGGCCGGACTCATTTCACATGGTGGGACCAAACTTTAACTATCCTTAAGAGCTTTAAAGGACAATGCTGGCATCGACGTCTGTTTTTCTTATTGTCAGCAAGACTGATGAAAACAGCAAAACCAACAATAAATAAATTGAAACTACCAACACATACTGTCTGTGTATCCAAAGTCTGCCATAGAGCTCCATTGTTTTATAAAAACACATCAACGATCCACACCGTTGCACTCGGTGACACACACACACTGTAGTTTATTTTGACTCAATCTCACATACACCGTCCTGCTGGCCCAAATACTCCCTACTAGAGCACTAAATGTGGATTATTCTGTCACTGAGAATGCACTATTTATATGAAGTTCTTTTTAATTATTGAGCACTTTTTAATAGTGAGGTTTGAGGCTGAGAGTAGGGAAGTTAGAAAGCATTGACTATGGAGTGACACATTGTTGGTGCTGGTATTTTGTAGGGGATATTTAGAAAAGAAAAAAAAAAAGAAATGTCCCGGTGTTTAACAGTCACTAACAAATTGTCTTGGTTTTCACCACAATTAAAATAATAATATTTTACTTACATAGACGTTTATCATGTTCCGCTCATTAATTCATTTGTGCGCATGAGATAAGTATACAAAGAGCCAGCACAGCGCACCGCTGCAGTCTCTGTAGAGAGTGATGTCGCGTGCTGTCAAGCCACAATTACACATTTTCTATCGTCCCCAGGACGTCGGGACGCTGTATTGTACCTGCAGTACTGTAGAAAGACAAGTACCGTCACCTTTTCAGAATTTTAGACATGGTACCAAAGTATCGGTTCTCTTGACATCCCTATTTCCCACGACCTTGAACTGGATAAGCTAGTATACATAATGAATGGATAGAGGGAGACCCAGCTTTAGATATTCCCCCCCACATACAGACCTGCCTGTATGTCCACCAAACCCCCAGCCCCAGCAGAGGCCTGACTGACCTGGCAGCAGACGAACCCTCCAGTATATACGCAGGCACTGCTCCTCCTTGCGGAAGCCGCGCTGGCACTTGCAGGCCAAGAGAGCGGGGTGTTTAGCCAGCAGAGCGTCCTGTCTCTCCAGGCACTCGGCAGCCACCTGCTCCCCCAGCGGAGACACCGCCGCGTCGGCCGCACACAGCTCCAAGCCCCGGTACAACGCCTCGCACCGGGGGTCGTCGGAACACACTCGATGAGCTTCAACACAGTCGGTGGGAGAGGGAGGGAAGGGGAAGATGGGTGCTGAGGATGGCAACACACCTAAGAGAGGACAAAAGAGATGGAGAGAGATGTGTTAAAAGAGTAAGAGGGAAGGGAACATGTCTCAAAAACCACATGTTTAGACCTGGAATAAACATGCAGCTTGGGTGACCGGCTCACAAGAGGAGAGCACTAACTACAAATGTAAACAACCACCAAGACACATTGGGATTCCAGCACTCAAACCGCTTGCCGAGGTGGTCTGGGACGCATTTGACCACATATCTTTTTTAGTGTGTAGATGCGTCCTGATGCGTCCTAGACAAGGGCGTAACAGTAAAATACGTCTTCGAAGCAGCAGTTCTCCATTTCTTCTTCCTTTTTCTCATCTCCAGTTGGTTCTCAAATTGTGACATATTTAGCATTACGAAAATTAGTTAGCTAGGGAGTTTCGCAAATGTTAGTTGATGTTAGCATAAAATTTTGACACAGTTTAAAGGGAATGTTTGTAACTTCTTACACGTATAAATCAATCCGGGTCGGTGTCCGAGGTGCGCTCGCGTGTGGCCACGCTGTTCAGACTCAGACTCCAACACAAACTACACGGAAGCACCAAACTGCAAAGTTATCTCTAGTGAAGCCCGTCTGTTAAACAGTGTTGGCCATGGTCGGAGGACGCGGGGGAGACCGTAGCTTTGGTCTCCAGGGCCGGAGTCTCTGCTGTACTCTGCTCCTCTGCCTGCTTGCTTGCCTTCACTCACAGCGGGCTTCGCTCCACCTCACGTGCGGCGCGCACACTGCAGAAGAGTTAGTTTAGCTCTGAGAGTATCTAGTAAAAGTGGATGTTTGTGCAGAAATAACTGCTGCAGCTCCTCCAGACCAACAGAGGTTTCCCGTGTCTTGTGAAGTGACGGGGCTCCGCAGAGAGAAACGTTATCGTCTCCGACCGGGTGCCGGTGTCTCTCCTGTTCCCTCCGGCTGCGGTCAGGAGGCTGAAGCAGGAAAAGCCAACACTGGGATCAGCAGTGATTCATGGAGAGACCTTCGTCTGGTCAGCTAACATTACTGCCAAGCAGGTGAAATATAGAGTGATCTTGTGGTTTTAGCTGACGTGTGTCACCTCACTGTTTGTTTTCACATACGGGCGAGCGTGAGCAACAGGACGCTGACTTTCGTTGACTTAATGGCCACAGGTGTCGCTGTTACAACCAATTTGTGATTCTTACAAACAGTCCCTTTAACGTTGATACTAGACTAATAAGGTTTAACAAAACTTGCAGGTGTGCAAAGCTGCATTAAAAGGTAGTGACAGTCTATTTGGCCATGTTTAAAATATATATTGTAGTGAGAATGAAAGAGTTTTTGTAAGTTCTTTTTTTTGGCCAGAGGTGCTCTGAAGCGGCTGCCTGATGGGAGTAGCTGGACGGAGTGGAGAAGCTGGTGTGGAGGGTGCTCAGTGATGAAGTTTGCCTTTCTTTTTACTGCATGACTGTAAAGGTCTCAGAGTTAGTTGTGCTTGATGGGGTGATTTGGGTGCATGCTTGATGATTCTTGTGATTTTTGCCTTGCCTTTCTCTGCAATGTTGTCTGTGGGGACTGATTCAATGGGCGGTCGGTATACTGCTGTTAAAATGTCCTGTTTGACATTGAAACCTTTCAGCCTCCTCAGGAGAAACATACGCTGCTGGGCCTTTTTGTAGACCCTGTCCACATGTTGCGCGGAGGACAGATGGTGGTAGATCTCAGTGCCAACGGGTACTTAAAGATCTCGACCTGTTCCACCAGCTGCCCCTCCAGCCTGCAGCGGTCCAGAGAGAGGGTTTGGGGTGCCAGGTGCCCAGCGCCCCCCCGCAGCACAGCTCTTTGGTCTTACTCATGTTCAGTTCCAGGGAGCTGTCCTTTAAAAAAAATCCTTAATCCATAAAACCAGTGTTAGTCCTTGGAGACAGTGCAGAAGTTTGTGTTTACTGTATTAAAAGTAGATGAAAAGTCCATGAATAAAATCCTGATATATGAGTTCACAGAGGTTCCTAGCCACTGTACCCAGAAGAGTTAGGCTGGCATCCGCAACTCCCTGTTTCCAGACTCTCACCCACCATGGTGGTCAGCTCCCCCGTGACCACCCTCTCTATGCATTTGTTAGGATGGGGGTGAGTGCCACAGGCCTTTAGTAACATCACCAGACAGTCGATTTATCAGAGAGAAGAGATATCAGACAGGTCTCGGACAAAGTTAATATTCTCCTGATTTGTCTGAAAAATGTCATTTTAGTGTCAGAGAGTGGTCAGAAGATATGTGGCTTGTGAATAATGGGTCCAATATTATGGGATGAAATAAGTCATGAGGTCATGTCAGGGCTAACTTCTGTTCCACTGGCTTCTCTAACTCAATGCAGTCACTCATTCAGCATTTCTTTCATCAGTCTTTTCTGAAAAGATGCGTGTACTGTCCACAGTCCACAAGACCAATCTGCTCTAATACAGCACTTGCTGCGACAAACTGACAACTTTGTGATTTTAACAAAGTTAAATAACGATTACTTTGTGAGCACAGATACAGCTCCCATGAAAATATACAAGTCCATCATGTGTACAAGTGTACATCGTAACTTAGTTTCGTCCGTATCCATAAAATTCAGCAACGTTGTTTTCTAAAGTTATTTTTTTCGTCTTTCTAGTTGTAATCTCTGCTGTCTAAAAATGTCTACAGCTTCGGTCCTTGATCTTGCAGAAGACGCAATAGGTTCCTAACATAGATCTTAGGAGATCACTTCCTTGACAGTTCCCATGCTTATAAATATATTGCAGTAATTCAATCCTCTGAGGCCCACGGTAGACATGTTTTTTGTCTTTTTTTAGGGAGGTACAGGGGGTCATTGGGGGGAGATAGCAGGTCAACAGTAGATGACACATAGAAGTGGTGTACATCATCTGAAAACTGGGAACCTGAAGACTAATTTGAGGAACACCATATAAAAAGCCATGCTGTGATTTGGTATAGAAAACTTTTGTCATTTGGAGACTTCTGCAAAAATGCTGAACTAATGTGATTGGATGGTGAGCACTTCTTGTTCTGGAAACTACTCAGTAACCCCCTTATTGTTAATAAACCTAGGGAAGCCATCCATCCTCTGAATGCTCTAGGTCTCTAGTTTGTGGCTGTAAAGTTTCATGAGGCTGTGATTCATCATCACACATGAATACATTTGGGCCACAAGAGTCTCAGCTTTCCAGTCATACCAAAGTTATGCAATTCCAAAACTGTTCATGGACCCCAGTATGCAGAAACCATTTTTAGAATAGCCGAAAATAACATATTTATATTGCATAGAAACTGCATGTTTTGCCCCAAACTGCATATGATTATCATAAAGTGGGCATGTCTGTAAAGGGGAGACTTGTGGGTACCCATAGAACCCACTTCATTCACATATCTGGAGGTCAGAGGTCAAGGGACCCCTTTTGAAAATGACCATGCCAGTTTTTCCTCGCCAAAATGTAGCCAAACCTTTGGAGCGTTACTGAGCGTTACAAGAGTTAAGGACAAGCACACAGGTTGCTTCTACTCATTCAACTTTCAATGTACATCCCGTTTTTGCTCTTTTTTCAACCGTATACTTTTCTGTTTACTTTTCTTTTATGACAAACTACAGTAGATGCTCTTCAGCCAAGATATTCAGCCGTGGGCGAGTAGGGTGTCTAAGCTAGGCCTGTCACAAGAACTAATTTTGTTGGACGATATATATTGTCCCATAAATAATTGCAATAAACTACATTATTGTCATTTTAAAACCATATTATACCACTGATATAATGACAATATAATAGAATATAATACAAGCACACCCCTTAAAAGAGCAATAAACTTATATATAATATTCAACATTGTGAAAAATATCTGATAAAACATTCTAGATTAATTAAATAAAACCACACAACCAAAACATGAAATAAAATGGATTCTTGGGCTTTGTTAACAATGCCCAAGTCTTATAATGGTATAGGGGAAACCCTGCTGTTTATTCCGGTATTATGTTGGTTGACATGTTGTTTTATGTAAACAAACACGCATGTAAACACAACGGGCAGCAAAAATGATCGAGGTCATATCTCGGACTGTCCTTGAACAAAGAAATTCTTAGTCGACTAACACTCCTACGATTTAGTTGACAAATCGATTAGTTGATTTAATCGCCAGATCTGTGAAACCGAGTTTCTCCACAAAGAATCACACAAAAGCACCACTTTTAATCTTGTGTTTATCACAGATGTGCTCACAGGTCTCTTAGAAATAAGTCGAAAATGAATAATAAGAGCAAACAACCAATTAGTGGACTAAGAGGGGGCAGCCCTGGTCACGTCCATGAATTGTACGACAACTCAATAAAGCAATCATTGTGACAGGCGTACTCGCAGCTAGTTTCCATTTATTGCAGACTGCGGTTGAATTGTGTGGAACCCAAAGTTTCTCCGAGAGGAGCTGATGTTTTCTGAAGTGTGGCTGCTTCGATTTGCAATAGCCAAAAGGAGAGGCTCCCCTGGTAAAATCCAATAGCTGATATATGCACATGGGGAAGTGCAGAGAGAAAGTTGTTTGAGGACAGCAGAAATGTCATACAGGGAGGAGAAATAGGGGAACGGAAAGATGGATGGAAAAAGGGAGAGGTGGGGAGCAAAGGAGAGGGTGAGAGAGATAGAGGCAGACACGGAGAGAGAGAGCGTGCCAATGTGAACCTTGATGGGTTGGACACGCGCACAGTATGAGGCACAATCAGCATGCACCGCCGAGAAATGATGTTCTTAGAATCACACAAAGATGCGCACATATGCACGCACGCACACACACACACACACACGCAATCGCAAAAAAACAACACAAACACACACATGCGCATGGCTGCCCTGAGAAGGACCCTTTTATGTGTGTGTCCTGCTGAGAGGGAGACTGGGAGGGAGAGAACCCATCATTACTACCAGAACACAATACTGCACAACCACAGGGGAGGGGGTGGAGGGGGCAAAGCAATCTGTCTAAGACACACACACACATACATACTCACATTGACTTCCACACACACATCTCAGTGTCAGAATAAAGTGGCTGAGAGAGCATAAACAGCTTAACATTCAGTGCCGGATCAGTAGACAGTATGTAAATTGAATACTGAGTGTGCTGATGAAAGACTAACCACATACATAAAACATTGTTGGTTGAACAAACAGCCTTTGTGGAGCAGCCCCCGTCCCACCACAACTCACTTTGTCCACACATCTGACTCGAGGCTTGATCCCGACCACCTTCTCTGACCAGAGGCTGTCCTGTCTCATGCCAGCGTCGCATCATCAAACTTTTACAAACATTTTCATCTCCGCTGCACAGGAAACACAGTGTTTCTTTCCCCTTTAAACCCCAGTGTTCCTATAGGGTCATCACACATAAATGTTCGCCTGTAGTACACACACACACACACAACAGTGCAGAGAGACTCTGTGTGAGTCTCAGTTATGACTGAGCCAAGTAGTGTGATGTTCCTGTGCAGGGTCATCTCAGTCATCCTGTCAGTTGGAAATAAAACTGCTTCACAATTTTAGACAAAAAACAAAAAGGTGTTTAATTTCACACGAAAAAAGTCCAATGAACTCACTTTAGTGGTTTGAATAAAGAAACTCCAATGAAGCCCACCTGGAGTCACATGGTAGAAAAAAAACAAACTGTTGGCATTCAGATCAGCTGCTAAACCGAGGCAACAGATTAATTAACTGTGTGAATGGACTGTTAAACTGAATGCACTGTTTAGATTAAATGTTAAAATAAGGCTTTTAAAGTATGCATCTGGAATTCAGAATAAAAGTATGGAATTTGAATTCAGTGAAGATAAAGAAAAAGCAGCATTTAATCATCATAACTAAAGGAGGGGCCACAGAGGCCTGGGACGATCACTTCTTTCTAACTCCACACCTCCAGATTTATTTACTTTTCTAACTTGTAGTCTTCAGACCCAGCCGACGCTTACTCAAGTGACATCACTTGAGGACATTCGTCAGCCTTCACACAGCTCCTTCTGCAGACACTAAAGGCTTTATACTACCTCTTCTACATATACAGTATCTTCTAATCTGTTTGTTACACAGAACCATCTGAGAAGCCGTCGATGGAGATTGTTTGGAAAAGGGCGGACACTTGTGTTTGTTTGGATCTGTCTGTCAATCAAACTCTTGCCGAAGCCAGTTGGGAGAAGAGCGAAAACATCTTTTCCATCTAGAAAAGCCTTCAGTGCCGTTCTTTGCTCTTCTTTCAATGAAGAAGTACTCACTAGTTCTGATAGAACTGATGCTACTGCAGTATCTACGCTAACCTCTTTAGATCCGCCATTCTTGTTTTGAACGAACAGTCGTCGCTCTGTGTCACATCACACACATATAGCAGCTCCTCACAGGATGCTGATTGGTCCGTGCGCTGGCTCGCCGGACACAAACTCGTTACTTGAAGCTTGACGGGATGGATTTTTGTGTGACATTTGATCCCACGATTCCTGCACGATGTTGTGATATCACGAGAATCCAGCTGCCGTGCATGGTAAGTAGAAGTCCCCACCACCTGGAAACACACTTTGACGTGTAAATACGGCGGAGTTCCCCTTCAGTAGACTTAAAGGGTAACTTTGGTATATTCCAACCCTATTTCTCCATGTTTTTATGTCTAACTGACTAATAGCAACAACAATTTCTCAAATTGGTCCCGTATTGAGGGAGAATGCTGTAGACGGCAGCTGTTCATGAGCTGCAATATGGTGCTATTGGGGCAAGCTGGCACCGTCATTTACGTCCACTAAAAGTGCTTGCTTTTGTCATGACAGGCTCTGATTGTTATTATAAGTGTCTGACATTATGGAAAGAGTCTTGCTCAAGGAGAAGTCTCGTTCTGAAATCTGGCAAGGTGGAAAAGTGGAAAACATCCATGGTGGAAACACGAGTGGCAGCCGGGCAGAGTTTGTTGTGTTGGAGTACAGAAAGCGTATCTAAAAGATTTTCAATGTCATGGATGAATATTAGATGATTTCCTCAATGTGGACAAGGTCTTTGTATTTATTTGAGCCAGAGTATACGGATATTCAGATTTCACAACGAGACCTCTCCTTGAGTGGGACTTGGACACAATAAACAGACCGGATCAAGAGAAAGGTAAGAAAAGTGTTTTATTTCTCTGTAGGGTCCTTTCTATAATGTTGTCAGACACTTATAATAAATGTATAATTTTACATTGGCGCTGATCACTTGCCCTCACAGCTCGTTTAGCGGCTGCCATCTACAGCGTTCTCCCTCAGTACTGGACCAATGTCAGGAATTGTTGTTCCGGTTAGTCACTTAGACACAAAACATGGGAAAATAGGGTCCAGGTTGGAAAATACCAAAATGACCCTTTAAAACAAGCCAGTGATAGCATATAAACCCTTGAGCAATTTGGCTTTGATTGTTAAAGGAATAGTTCACATTATAGGGAATATGCTTATTCGCCTTATTGCCAAGAGTTAGATGAGAAGATTCATACCACCCTAATATCTGTACAGTAAATACGAAATCACAGCCAGCAGCCAGTTAGCTTAGCTTAACATAAAGACTGGAAACAGTAGGAAACAGCTAGCCTGGCTCTGTCCAAAGATAACAAAAACCTCCTACCAACACCTCTAACACTCATTAATTAACATGTTACATGTCTCAGTTTTTTTTAACTGGTCAAACTCCTGAAACAGCAATGGATCATGTACAAATATGAATGAGAAGAGATGAAAAGATAAGAATAGGTTACAGAGAAATCCAACCCAGACAAAAAAGACAAGGAAAACCGACATACTGTTATTC
>CAKAOI010025904.1:0-41681 GCA_916701655.1 Sebastiscus albofasciatus | reverse complement strand
CTTCCTCCTGCTGGTGGGCGTTACCTTTAAGAACGCGTACGTGCCGGATTGTGTGATGACGTATGCGGAAGTGCCAGATAAGGACACTGGTGGCTGAGGAGGAAGCAGCTCACTAGCAAGAAGACGCGGGAATAAGGTGAGTTATACTGACATTGACACACCTTTTTTTAATTTATACATTATAAAATCAACTAGTTGTTGAGCTGCATCACCTTTTACTCGAGTATTCCTCTCAACTGTGAAGATATAGAGGAAAACGAGCAGCTAACTAGCTTAAATCACACATGATGCTGCAGATAGACAGACAGATGTCACCTGTCCTCTCTCTGCCTGTTACACAAGGGTTCCTTTGTAAATCCTTATTACAGTCATTATAGTGTGATGAGGAAGTATGGAGGAGTATTTTTGCTCTCCTTACACACCCAAAAAACACTAAATTATTGCCTTCAACAATAGAAAATAAGATTTAAAACTGTCAAAAGGTGTCTGTAGAAAAAGAGGTGACATATGGAGAGATTATGCAACCATGTGTGACAACTCTTTACACTCTATCTTCACCTATGACACTGTTTATTTCATTTAAATTAAAAAACTAGTAGCTGATGCTCATAATCAAATGAGTGGGTAGGTTTTTATTTGATATAATTCTAACATATATAATATGACAGGCCTGCATGATGAGCTAAAACATTAGTAATAGAGCTGACTGATGCTGAACTTGTTAAAAATAATAAATAAAAACATGCAATATAAATATTTTTATGAGGATTGTGCCAATAACAATTTAGTTAGTCCATTAATCTGTTAGTTAATTGGTATTGATTCATGATTACTTTGATAATCACAATCAAAATGCCAATATTTGCACAGTTATCTTCTCAAAATCTGACAATCTGCTGCTTCCCTGTGTTTTTATATGAATATATTTAGATTGATAGATAGATAGATAGATAGATAGATAGATAGATAGATAGATAGATAGATAGATAGTAACTTTATTGATCCCGAGGGAAATTCAAGTTTCCAGCATCACAGTTCCATAGTGCAAAAACATATAAGACTGTAATAGGATAAAGACGTTTGAAGAAGTCACTTTGGGCTTGAGGATAATGATGAATTTGATTAATTGAGAAAATAATTAGCAGATTTATTAATAATGTTGCAGCTCTACTGGTGACACTGCATCTTATATTACCTCATACATATTATTGGCTTTCTGTGTTGTAATTTCTTGTTACTTGTAGGCCGTCATATAGCTAATATAGAGGCTATGTTGGGTTAAAAATATAAGGAAATGTTTAGATCTTGTGCAATCCGACAAAAGGCTTTTTCTCGAGTCTTTTGAGAGCATGACTGAGTGTTTCTGGCTCATGTGAGGGAAACTGTCTGAAACGATCAATATGGACACAAACCTTTTGCCATTTTAGTTTTCATCAGTAAATGATTACACGAAATCTGATCATTTGACTTATTATCTCTTGACAATGGTCAGTAGCTATTTCCTGCTTCAGCTCAGTAACGAGGAAGTGAGTTGATTAACCGGTAAGTTTGGTAAATGTTGCATCAGCCTTCTCCTGTAAAGAAGGAGACTTCATTGAAAATGTTAAACTGAAAACACAGGGGTTTATCAGATGGAACAGTCATTTCTTCTTAAGCTCTGACTCAGTGTAGTCTGAGTCTGGTATGTTTATAAATGAAACAAAGGTGTTGCTGTTGTTATGTGGAAACAATAGCTGAAGGTCACTTTTTACCAGATATTATCTTGTCTTGTTTTGTAAGTATGTACGTGTAAAGTGAGGGTCAAACCAGTTCTTGGGATGCCATTTGAGACATTTGAAATTTAGCACTGAGACAGGAGCTGCAATGAATATTCAGAAGCATTCATCTTTTTTTTCTATCATTTTGTCTATAAAGTGTTCAGAATAGGGCTGTCAATCAATTAAAATTAATCACAATTAATTGCAAATTAATCACATTTTATATCTGTTCAAAATGTACCTTAAAGGGAGATTTGTATTTAATCCTCTTATCAACATGGGTGTGGGCAAATATGCTGCTTTATGCAAATATATGTATAGATTTATCATTGGAAATCAATTGAGAACACAAACCAGTAACAAATATTGTCCAGAAACCCTCACAGGTACTGCATTTAGAATAAAAAATATGCTCAAATCATAACATGGCAAACTCAAGCCCAACAGGCAACAACAGCTGTCAGTGTGTCAGTGTGCTGACTTGAGCCCGCTACAACCTCTGAAATACAGAATAGCGTCTATAATAGATTGTTAAGAGGTTAATAGTTTATGATCGATACTTGACGTCCGTGTATCGATACAATAATGCCGTGCAAAATATGGGGATACTATGCGGTATCGCTTTTTTTCCCCCACTCCTATTTAATACTGTTTATAATAATGTTTTTAATGCTGTTGGTGGTGTGAAGGTTTCCGTGAATACCAGTCAGCCTGTTGACAGAGAAAACACTCTCCACCCTGCAGACTTACAGTAACCTTTAATGGTCTTCTGAATAGCAACTCTGTTGGAAAACCAACTCACCGTACATGCCCCTCCTCCCCCTCAGTTTCCTTTGGTCTTTTCATCTTTGTATTTATGTATCAAATACACTCACGTTATCTTCTCCGTCTCCCTCTCTCTGTCTTTGAAACAACAGCAACAATGGATCGAGTGAGGTCTACGTTCAACAGCATGGTGAGTGTTTGTTAACTTGTATTTAATTAATTGGAGACCTTTGTAACCACTTGGCCACCCGTCCTCCCGTGCACCTGTGGGAGCAGGAGGAACGCATTGCTCTCATAGTTTTCACTCTTATCTTCTCCTGTCTCTAGATGAAAAGTGAGCGGTACAGCAGGTTCACTCTGCAGCCGGCGGAGGACGGCGAAAGACACGTCGAGGTGAAACTGTCAGATGACGCCACAGAGGCCGAGGACCAGGCAGGGGGCTCCCCGAGCTTCAGGCCAGCAATTCCACGTCAAAGCCGGACCACTCTTTGCTACCTGGCCCTGGGAACCCTGCTGATATTTGTCACCGGTAGGCCACGCTCATCATTATCATCTTTTATTACACGGCTTTGTTGAATACTCGATTCTGATTGGTCAATCACGGCGTTCTACGGTCTGTTATTTCTTTTCTAGCTGTCACTATCCCTCACATGTCAACATGTCCCTCTTACTCTATCCATCATCTAAATGATACAATATATAACATGATATTTTCATTTATAATTTTAATTGAAAATAAAAAAACAGCAAATTTTCACATTTGAGAAGCTGGTACCAGTGAGTACCAGTGAGTTCTTGACATTTTTTGCTTTAAAAGACTTAGTTCGATATGATATACTGTATCATTTTTAAATAAATGTAGAAACTTTGGAAGAATTACTGCAAACAAATGACATAATTGTTAAACTAGTTTAGACAGCTGGACTCAGACAGCTTCCTCTTGGTGACGGACCAAGAGGAAGAGGAAGTTAAGGGAGGTTTATTTGTAAGGTGCTTTATGACACCAAGGCAGTTTGGGAAACAAAAAGGCACAAGAGCTCTCACACGAGGAAGTTTGTGGTACAAAGAGGAAAATCTTGCAACATGTCAGCACTAAAGCCAAAGCTTGTTCATTGTTTTGCTGCATTTAAATAAAACAAACACAAAAAACAGGAGACCAGTGCAAAAGTCTGAGAACTAGGTTGACGTGGTCCACTATCTTAGTCTTAATGTGTTTACCAGAAGAGTTAGAAACTTTTATACCTTTTTTTTTTTTTTAAAATCCAGTTGTGGTGTCTCTGTTTGTCCTCCAGGCTACGTGCTTGGTTACCTCAGCCACCGCGAAATTCATGTGGAGCCGGTGAACTGTGGCACAGAGCAGGAAGTAACGCCGCCAGCTATTGTTGCACCAGCTCTAGATGTTCAGCTGGACTGGAAAGACATCACCCAACTCCTCACACAGAAACTCACTAGCCAGGCCTTTGGCAAAACTCTGAGGTACACAGACTGTTCATGTGCACACCTTTATATCACACTCAGTTTTATGTCTTCATACTGAAGGTGAAGCCAAAAGAGAACTATCACCGCGAGATGTTTTGACTAAGTAGAGCACGAGAGCAGACTCTACGTTCTAACTACTTAGCGTGAACATGTGTGTGTGTCTAGTTTTATTATGTCATTTTTATGTAAAGCACATTGTGTTGCATGTTGTTATGTATGAAATGTGCTATATATGTAAAGTTGACTTGACTTTCTCGGAACGTAAAAGTAGAACGAGGGCTGACATTTAAAATAAGCACAGGACGTGTTCCTGTACACGTATGACTCACCTGCTGGCCTGTTTTTGTGAAGAACCACGGTATCATGAAAGGTTCATTTCAGGTCATTTGTTTCTCTGCAGGGACGTCGATATGCCCAGTCGTTCAGCAGGAAGTGCTGAAGACGTGAGTCTGGCAAACCACATCGTTGAGGAATTCACGAAAGCGCAGATGGATCCCTGGACTGACATTCACTACGTTCAGCTGCAGAAGCCAGACAGGTTGATGCAACACATTCTTCACTCTACTTATACATTAACTGATTGTGATTGTTTTATTTGAGGGATATTTCTTTTAAATGGTTTGAGGATGGTGATTTATAAAGATCCAAAAGAAATCTCACTTCTTGTTGGCCTGTTGAGGGCGCTGTAATTCAAAGTCAAAGGGAGGATCTATGCATATTCATGATTTGCTAATTGTGTATCTTTTTATTCAGTTATGAAATTTTGTTATTTTTTCCAGTTTCTTTTCTCACGTCTTGTATAACTGTCCCAGAGTAGTTTTCAGGATGTTTTGGCTCTGACTTTTGCACTTGGTAGACCTTGTGGCTTTCCTTGATGGTTGTTGGCCTTTAATCATTTGACTGTAAAAGGCTCTGGATCTAAAACGCGTTATTTTATGAGTTTTTAATTTCCTAATAATAATTTTCTAACAATTTCCTCAGACATTTCCCACAAAATAAACTATTTGATTTGGTATTAATTTTAAGAATATGTATAATTATAGGTGATAAAATAGAGATGGAGGCAAGTGTAAATAACAAATGAGAACAATAAAAAAACAAAGGTTTAAGTGGAGCAGTTCTCTCCCTTTTCTCGCCATCTCTTCTGGCTGAAATACCAGTTTCCTGATTTTATATTTTCAGGTTCTTTATCTACTCTTTTCTTTTTACTTATGGTGCATAATACTGTTGCCTCGTCTGTCTCGAGCAGCAGCTAAATCAGTCAGAGTTCAACTTTCTTAAACTTTGCACCCAGGAGCATGAATTATAAAAGGCGCTAAAATACTTCTAACACCAACAACACAAAAACAAATTAATGATATTATAACAAGCTTTTGTCCTCTTATCTGCAGCCAGCGTCCAAACAATGTCAGTTTTGGTTCAGATGTCTTCAAGCCTGAAGGGTATCTGGCCTACAGTGCTCGTGGGAAAGTTGAGGTGGGTCGATATAGTCACTCTTTCATAATGTGAAAATGTTTGTTTCTTGTTTACATTTACTTCCATTAAAATAAACTGTGAATTGTTGCTTTTGTTGCCTATCTGACTCGTGCTTGCGTTCGTAGGGCAAGCTGGTGTACGGTAACTACGGTCGTCAGGAGGACCTGGATGTACTGCAGAAGAAGAACATCGAACTGAAAGACAGTGTGTTGCTGCTCCGAGCTGGAAAGATCAGTTTCGCAGAGCAGGTGACGGCTGATTTGACGCCTTCATATGCTGTCGTATCATTTTTGTTATTAAGGAACTTTACTAAAAGCTTGTTTTTCCCGTCTCTGATTGTGTTCCTTTAGGTGGGTAATGCTGCCACGAAGGGGGCCGCTGCTGTTCTAATCTACCCTGACTCTCAAGATCACAAGTATGTAGCGGACACGGCGCTCTACGGACATGTAAGTTTGCACGAACTAGTCATGCAGCCAGTTGTAAAAGCTAATGAACCAAGCAGCACATTAAGTCTTGATTTGAAACCACTTGGTTCAGCATGGGGATTTTGTGTGTGTGTCCATTCAGGTCCATCTGGGTTCAGGCGATCCATACACCCCTGGATTCCCCTCCTTCAACCACACCCAGTTCCCCCCAACGAATTCGTCCGGCCTCCCTAAAATCCCAGCCCAGACCATCACCGCCAACATGGCTAGATCTCTTCTCCAGTAAGGACACAAATACACACACTCTGTGGGATTATGCTTAACATACTATATATTCTCAATATATAAAATATAGTCAGTACACACACACACATTACATACATTCTTATTATGATGATTTCTATTTATTTTGTGATTGATTGTGGACAAACTTGTTCATCTGTATTTCACCAGTATTTCTTATTATAGGAATACATTGTAATATTATATTAATGTGTATAGACAGGGCTCCAGACTAACTTTTCCACGGTAGCATGGGTTCTCCCAACTTTCTCAGTTGGTCGCACCAGCACATGATTTGGTCGCACCTTTTTTTGGGCCTTTTCAGTAAAGTCTCTATATCCTCTCCAGGAAAATCGGCGGTCCTGAATCGGATGCAAGCAGCGGTTTTAAAGGCAGTCTGGCGTCAGTTGATTACAAACTGGGAGGCAGCGAGAACATCACCGTTGAGGTGAACAACGTGCTGGTCAACACGGAGATCCACAATGTGTTTGGAGTCATCAAAGGATTCACTGATCCTGGTACCTATTCTTTTTTCTCTCTCCCCTCTAATCATCTACAGTTTTTTTTCTTCGTCGTACATCTAAGATGATGTTTTGGTGTTTGTCTGTGAATCTGCAGATCGCTACGTTGTACTGGGAGCTCAGCGAGACGCCTGGGGTAAAGGTTACGCCAAAGCCTCCGTCGGCACCTCCATACTGATAGAGCTGGCCAAGGCTGTTCGCGAGATGGTGGAGAAAGGTAACAAATACAACACAATAGACACAATAGACACAATACACAAGGGATTCATTGATATGAGGCTTCTGCAGTCTGAGTCGGTCAAAACAAGTGGATAGTCCCTCTTTTTGTTATTATCCTACCAGTGGAGCACAGCACAGAAACACTGTCACGGAAACAAAAAGAGGGCATTTTCTAATAACTTTTAGATATCCACTTTATTTGACTAACTCACTTTGACTATTTTAATAAAGAAAGACTTGAAAAATGTTATTTTCACTCCTAACAATCTCCACCGGTATCAGAGACTTATCATACTGCTGTTATTGATCCACTTTATGTATATGGTGCTATATATTTTATTTATGTATTTATCCCATTCCATTCTCATAACCCATATCATTCATCTCTCATTACATTTGTGCAACACTGTTGGAGATACTGTCACTTAATCCTATACACAACCCTCATTTTCATACGTACATAGTGCTATATTTCATCACTTTTTATCTTACACTTACTGTCATTGTATATCTTGTAAATGTTATTCCATCCTATTATTGTCATTTTATCTAATGCAAATAATGCTTTTATTGCTGAGCTGACCCGTTCTCTCATCCTCTACATTTCATTGTACCGTTGTGTCAACCTGCATATGACAAATAATACTGCAACTTGAACTTGAAACTTTAGAAAACAGAAGCAGCAAATGCTGACCAAAGTTCTTGCAGTTCTCACGTAGACTATGTATAGCCTCGATATGTCGTTACATTTATAAGAAGGCACACATCAGCTACGGCTTAACCTCAGAGCCATGGCGTAACCCCCTCAAAGAGACAGTGTGTAGGATTTGGCAGCATCTAGTGGTTTGGTTGCAGATTGCAAGACTGCAGTAACGTGAGCCACCGAGTGCAAACCCTCACTCAGAGGCCATCCTTACCATAATAACACTACTTTAGGAGTAGGAGGTACCACGGTTTGCACTCTGCTGCTCACCTTACCACAGTTTCACAAGTGTGTTGGAGAACTACGGTGGCCTTCAGGTAAAGTAAAAACGGGAAAGACCTTCGCTAGAGCCAGTGTTTGGTTTGTCCGTTCTGAGCTACTGTAGAAACATGGCGGTGCAACATGGAGGACTCCGTGAAGAGGACCTGCTCTCTATGTAGATATGTCCTCTGTTGTAGACTCTCTGTCACAGAGTTGCAGTTTCTTCTCCTGCGGAACATGAATGATGTGTGTTGTTTTTTTCCAGATGGGTTCAGGCCCAGGAGAAGTCTGGTGTTTGCAAGCTGGAGCGCCGGAGAGTACGGAAGTGTTGGCGCCACCGAGTGGTTGGAGGTAAAATGACTTTGATCTGGATGTAGAGAAAAAACAAACTAACTAACTAATGACTGATGTTCTGTCATATGTCTGTGTTTGTTTTTAGGGTTACATGTCCTCTATTGACAAACGTGTTTGCACCTACATAAACCTGGATGGAGTGGTCATGGGTAAGTACAGGAAACACCTGCAGGCTGCAGCACATCTTAAATGTTTACCAGTGTTTGTCAGTTGACTGAATTTATCTCCTCACAAGGCCGTGGGAGTTTCATGGCCTCGGCAAGTCCGCTGCTCTACAGCCTCCTTGAGAACACGATGAAAGAGGTAACAACACAACAACACCCCACTTAATGCTGATCCAGTTCTTTTAAAAAAAACAGTCGTGTTTGCTTTAACTTTAATTTGCCTTGTCCATGCAGGTGAAGAGCCCTCTTGGTTCTGGCACAGTGTACGATATGGTGGGATCAAGTAACTGGCAGGCCAAAACGTAAGTAGATAACCACCAGTATGTAGAGCCAGACTTTCATTCAGTCAGTCACCCAAAAGCTTAAATGTCCAACTGTTAACTATTTCAATCACTAATACTTTCTGTTGCTAATACTTTACATCACGATGTGTGCAGACTGAAGCCAATGACAATGGACGACCCAGCCTATCCCTTCCTGACCTTCTCTGGAATCCCCTCCATCTCTTTCCACTTCATCTCTCTTGATGTGAGTCTTGATTTAAAAAAACAGTGAACAGTGTATATTAAGTGATAATAATCTGTATGTTTACATTCACCCACAATAAGTAAAAATGTGAATATTAAGATGAACACAACCCTCCTGTTAGTAGAGCTACAAACATAGTGCCGCTGCTTCTGGGTCAGCTGTCTCTTATCTGATCTAGGAGTTCATATAAAGATAATGGAAAAACAAAATGATGTTCTAACCTTCCTCAGATTAAGTTAATGACATAAAGCAAAGATCAGATATGATAAGATAAGATAAGATATGCGTTTTTGGCATAAAAAGGTTGCAATAGAGAACAGTTTCCCGTCCCGTTCCCCTTTTAAAGAAGACCCCATAACTTCTCGTAGTTTGTGCAAATGAAATGCACAAGTTTCCTAAATTCTTGGTACAATCTGATCATTGAACAGCCGCTTAATAATAGAATTGTGCTGTTTTTGTGCCGTTCGTTGACATCTTGTTGATTCTGGTTGTTACATCTCGTTTCCTTGTTTTCCTTTTTCTTTTTTTATATGTACATTGTATTGGCTAAAGACTGAGGTCTACTCCTACTACGGCACCAACCTGGACAGCATGGATCACCTCGACTACGAAACCAACCATCACACCAGTGAAATGGTGGCGGTGGCGGCACAGTTTGCCGGCCAGATGGCTCTGCGACTGGTCCACGACCACCTGCTCAGCCTGGATGTGGGCCGATACAGCAGCGTCCTCACCAAGGCCGTGGGCCGGGTCTACGGACGCGTCAACCAGCTCTCAAAGGTCGGCCCCACCGTCTGTCTGTCCATCTCACACCTTTGATGCTCTTGTTTGGTTCCCTTCTTCAAGGAGGCTGTGAATTATGTTTTTGACATAAAGATCAGAAGCTCTGTTTTATGTTGATGTTTGTTCGACTCTTTGTTCTGTAGTCTGGTCAGCTGAAGGAAGTGAATCCCAACTGGCTGAACCGTGCACGCGGCTCCTTCCAGCGCGCCGCTTCCAGAATCTACAACGACATCGGCAAGACTGACTTGAATGACAAGGAGGCCTGCCGGATCCTCAACGACAGGATCATGAGTGTAAGACGCCCACTGTGACACCTCTGCTGTGTTGTCACATGCATATTTAAAATGTTGTTAATTCAATTCTTAAAAGCGGCGCTGATGGCACCACTTCCACTTGAATTTATTATTATATAACAAAATGTGTTAAAAACTGTTCTGTTTTTTTTTTTTAAATGGAAACGTCCAATCGTCCGTTGCAAAAAGCAGTGACATCTTTTCATGATATGTCCCCTGTAAGACCTCACAGATGTATTACGCTCTTTGTTTATCGTTCCAGGTCGAGCACACCCTCCTCTCTCCGTACGTGTCCCCCATTGAGACTCCCTTCCGTCACCTCCTGCTGGGTCGCGGCTCCCACACTCTGGCATCCATTGCCAAGACCACCGACATGGAGGAGCTCCACACCCAGCTGGCCCTGGCCACCTGGAACCTGCAGGGATGCGCCAACGCCATGGTGGGAAACATCTGGGACATCGATGAGGAGATCTAAAGAAGGACGGGAAGTTGTGAGCGTGTGCGTCATGTGTGTTGTTCGAAATTCAATTTGAGGTAGAGCAGAGGAGCTCCAATATCAGCACTTAAGCACAAGCTGTCAATCAGAGGTCTAAGCCCCACCCTTTAAAAGCAGGCCACAAAGATCCAGGAGGAGATAGAAACGTATGAAATAAATACTTGAAGTAATATTAATGCTACTGATAAATCTGCCTCCTCTCCTCCTGGCTCCACATCCAACCAGTCAAGGCCTTTGCTGTGACCTCTCGCCATCATAACACTGAGAAACCTTATTTATACTTACGTTTTTTATCAGTGGCAGTGCCCACTATAAAGCTATTGTTTGTCTTTTTATACGACGTTATCGGAAGCAGTGCCTTCCATAATTATGACGGTTATACTGTCTAATCCTCCGGCAGCATCTGCTACACAAATGACTCCTCAACTGTTGCTGACAAAATGGTACGACGACATATTAGGGCCATTTAATGTAAAAAAAAATATTAAAAACAATTATAGCGGAGAGGGGGTAATATTCCAAGAAAGAAAACTCAGAATTCCCAAGATTAAAGTCAAGTAATATTCCAAGAAAGAAAACTCAGAATTCCCAAGATTAAAGTCAAAATTTGAGAAAAAAACTTGAATATTCTCTGAGATTATAAAGTATTCATTATATTATTATAAAGAAAAAAACTTGAAAAATCGGAGTATAAAACCGTGGAAAAGCACCAGTGTGTAACTATGGTAACGCAGTGTCTCTACTTTCCTGTAACTTCTATAATATTATTATTTATGTTCATAAAAGAAGACATTAAGAACATGAAAGAAAACCTATATATGTATCTTTCAGGACCCTTGCCTCGCTCTGCGTTTTTCTCATAAATGTTTGGCTTAAAAAATGGTGCTCATTTGTGAGTTTTTAGTCTCGTATATTTGCCACTTTAATCTCAGAGAATAGCCAAGTAATTTTCTCGGAAATTTATGACTTTAACCTCGGTAATTCAGAGTGTTTTCTCTGAATATTACCCTCCTCCCCCGGCTCCGTAATTCTTATTTCTTTTACCTACAGTGGCCCTAATATGCCGTTGTAAAATAGAGCCCCTGGTAAAGTTCGATTTTTATTTATTACGGCCTTCATTTCTTCCTTTTTGTGTGGAGATTTTTCGAAAATGACTTCCTGAGAAAGTGGCGTACATTAGTGGCGCTTCACTCTGTCATCAAAAGGGTTATTTAAAAGGGAGAAATGAAGGGTAGAAGAGAGATTTTTTTTTCCTGATATAGTGGCTGTTTGGATTTAAATTTGTCAAAAACTAGTCAATGAGCAGAGAGAAACTCTCTGGGAAATTCTTCAACAAGCCCAGAAATGAATTAAGACTGGATTTATTCTACGCTCGTTGGTAGGACGAATGCTAAATAAAAAAAAAAAAAAAAAGCTGATTGGTTTCTTAATTTGCAAGAAAGCCATTTATGTTGCACAGTCTACTTTGGAGCAGTTAATAATATGACAAAGTTATTGGGAGCAGAGTCTTCCATATTTAAAACCCATTATCGGGAGCAGTGTCTTCCATAATGACAAGCAGTGATGGTAGTTTTTTCCTACCAGTGTGTGTGTGATTTATGTGTGTATTTATCGAGAGCAGTGTCTCTCATATTTCACTTGAAAGGTGGAACAACTTATCGGGGACAGTGTTTCCCAGAGTTTTATACTTGACAAATGTACTTGTTTTGTCTTTATGTGTGTGTGAGTGTGCTTCTGATTCTTTCTTTTTTTTCCATTTTTACTCACATTTCTGCTGCTGAATTTGTTAGAGTTCTGTTTTATTTTACATCCAATCAAGCATCTTGATACACAAACGCACAGAATATTGAAATACATATATTCCTTATAGTTGTCAGGCTTGTTATCCCCAAATCTCTCGTGTTTCTTTGTGTTAGTGACTTTAAAGATACAACAGATGCTCCACCTACATATGCATTCACTCCACAAGTCACTCTATTTGCATGCGTTTCAATGACACATTTCCTCTTCACTGCATGTTACTGTATTGCTTTAATGAGGTGTAGCTCAACAGACATATATTACAAACCCCTCAAATGAATTAGTGTTCAACCGATATGTTCTATTTTTTTTGTATTTAAGTTAGTCAGTAGTTTCCCAAAATACATCAGGCCTCCGAAATAGCAGACGCAGTTAGAGCAAGGATATAGTCATGCACCCTGACCCCATGATGACACACATTGAGTGACAGCCCCCTTCATTTACATAATGAGGCAGAATCGCATAAAGAAATGTATAAAGAAAAGAAAACAGAAATAAATAAGTTTGGGGAAATAAATAAGGGGTGAAATGCAAAGGGAAAATTGTGCAGAAATAATGAAATGCATAAATACATAAATAAATACATGCATTTAAAAATAAATAAAAATGAAATGCAAAAATACACACAAATAAAAATAAATGCAAAAATAAATAAATAAAAAAGCAAAAATATATACATTTAAAAATAAATACATAAATAAATAAAGAAAAATAAACGAGTTAATAAATAAGGGAATTAATACAAAGATGGATAAATAAAGAAGCAAATTAAAACTGAAATATCAATTTGTCACGTTTGATCAATTAATTAGTGGCTTCATTTATTTTTATTATTATTTGTGCTACATTAAATTACATGTTTATTTATTTATCGAGTTATTTATTTTTCATTTATTTTTCATTTTGGCAGCTCCTTCATATAATTGAACATGAATACAGTTGTTAGTAAGTAAACATGTTAAAAGAACATTATCAGTCAGTCAACCCCATTCAAACCAGATTATGAACTCCAGTATCACTATATTAAAATCCATCTTCTTTATTTTAGCATACTTTCAAGACCAAACAGAAGGTCAATATTTCATAATTCAGATTGTTACATGTTTAAAACATTTGTTTGTTTCCTGATGTCACTTCTGTTGAGCTTGGTATTGTTGCAGCCTGTTTTTACTTTCCTACCAGATGTTACAAGAATTAAAAGTACGGTTACTTAATCCTAAGAGGGGAAACTGGGTGGTTGGGAAATGTATGTTCTGCTGACTGTGTAACTTTAAAAAGAATAATACTGTAGTGTTTCAAAACCTGTTCTTGAAATCATGTTTCCGTGGTCTCCATGTGCAGCAGAAACATCTAATAAAACCTTTTGGCTTAGCATCCAGTAAATCTGTGTCTGATTTCAATTTCCATCAGTGTAAAGAAGGGAAATTCACCACAGAGGATACGCAGGTTGTTAAGGCAGTTTGCCTTCCTGTGATTCAGATCCCTTTTTCATCATTCTTGGCATTCTTGTCTTAAAGTCCCATTGTTATTATTTTGTCTTACAGCGAATGTCAAGGACATCATCAAGAGTTTGCATCCTTCCTCTTTTAAAATTTCAGAAAAGGGGAAGCATGTGAGTGCTTTAAGCAGATGTTTCAACAGCCACTCTTCAATTAAGCAACATATTTTTATGCTTCCAGTGCTTTTCAGATAAAAAATCACAACTGCACCCAGCGATTCCAACAGGTCCGAGAGTTGTGGTTCCAAGTTTTCCACCAGAGAAACTGTAGTTTTTCTTAAGTCCACAAGTACTGGGCTGTCACTTCACCTGCTGCATTAAATCTAGAATATCAAAAACCCTGTGTGCCCCCTTTAAAGTCCATCTGTCATTGCTGCTTCACAAATATCAGACATGCATTTAAACATATAAACTTGGTCCTACTTCATGGGCAGCAGCATTTAAAGGCGGATGTAGTTGTGAAAATGTCTGTTTTGGCAAATATGGCTGATGTTTAGGCCATCAGTCGGACCGAATGATGCACTAAGTGGAAAACTGTAGCAACTAATATATAATATGTTTCAACAACAAAATTGTGTCAACGGTCTAAATATTGTATATTCGTGGCATCACAAATGGACAGAAATCCTGACAGCTTGTTTCAAATGCAGAGTTTCTGAATACGGGCTGTATGTATTTCCCCGTGGACTGAGTGTTTTTTGTTTTTTTTTGATAATATGTTTATTGGGTTTTCTTATTTTCACAAACAGAATAAGAATAAGAATAAAAACAAAACAAAAACAACAATAAACAAACAAACACTGGTACAGCTCAGATCAAAAAATGTATGGAGGCGATAGAAGATAGTCCATAGTGCAGGGAAGTCACAGGATATGGACTGAGTGTTTTGATACTTTCACAGTATTTATATAGGACTTAAGCCTGCTTTATAATAAAAAACATGAAAATATCACTTTTTTAGAATATGGGACCTTTAAATGGAACAGTTACTTTTAATAGTATTCTGAATATAATAATTATTTAAATAAAATAAAAATAAACAATTAATACATATTATATGACAATGGCAAGATATTCATAATATTTATTTAAAATTTGAAAATAATTGAAATTTAAAATGACACTTTTTATGATCACTTTAAACCTTTTATTTTGAAAGCCTTAACCTCCAAACATAAAGTGCAATTATTTTGGTGATTCCGGGCACTTCCTGTCCAGCCGCTCTCTCTCTCTCCTTGTTGATGTTCCGCGCGGTGACGCTCATACATCCAGACAGGCGCACTGAGGAGCGTCCCGGAATTAACGGAGAGAAGAGCTATAACGGATCCGCTGAATCGAACCGAATCCCCCGGTAAACAGCGCGGCTTCACGCCGGGCTGCAGCAGCTGAGAGCCGGCAGACAGACCGTAGGAAGGACCGGAGGAAAGGAGGACTGGTCTCCTGCAAAGCCTGTCTGCACAGGTCGGTATCCCGGGGGTTGTGTTTCTTTCTGGCAGCTTGTTTCTCTCTCTTTATGTGGGAAGATGCGACATGTTGCACCAAAGAAAATACAATAAATGAATAAATAAAATGAAGTTGTTGTGTTGAGGAGTAAAACTGTGATGGTGAGTTGTTTACTGACTGACAGGCAGGTGGATAATCAACTGTGACTGAGGCTATAATCAGCTTTAGCAGCTGCCTGATCAATTAAAATCTATTCAGTAGAGGTGAATTGATCTCCTCCTTCAACATGGGAAATATCCATTTAGATGCTTATTGCTGTGAACTAATATTTACTTTTTTTAAATATAAAATATTTTATACTATATTTATATTTATATATATATTATCACTCCTCAGAGCCTATTACCTAAAAGTGATGATTTCATACCAGACTACAGCCAGAGTCCCATCTTAACCCAAAGAAGATTTTAAATTAAATTAAATTAAATTTCTTTTATTGTGTTTTATTACACAACATGAAGATCTGAAATATTTAGATTTATTTTATAGTATTCTGCACAATCTCAGGAAAGAAGTTCTCAGGGGGGAAATCCTACAAATTTCTGAAAATATTATGTTTTGTTTTGTTTTATCTTGTAAGGTACTAAATTGTAAATATCCCTGTGAACTAATATTTACTTTTTTAAAAATATTAAATATTTGTGTCTGTCACTCCTCAGAGCCTATAACCTATAAAAGTGATGATTTCATACCAGACTACAGCCAGAATTTAGACATTTTAGACTCCCATCTCTACCACCAGAAGATTTTAAATTAAATTAAATTAAATTAAATAGTTTTTTATTGTGTTTTTATTTCACAACATGAAGATCTGAAATATTTAGCTTTATTTCATAGTCTTCTGCACACTCTCAGGAAAGAAGATCTCATTGGAGAAATCCTTAAAATTTCTGAAAATATTATGTATTTCTTTTTTTTTTATCATGTAATCAAAAGATTATAAATTGTGTACACAAGATATAAATAAATAATTTTTCAGGACGTCTAAGGCTCCGTAGAGTCACCAAGTAGTGATGGAAAAAAGGAAATAATTGCACAACAGATTAAGCACATAAAGCTGAATGATTTGCAGCCTATAACAGTGTAAATAAATCATTTCAACACGACTGTGTCCTCAAAAATAAGTGGATTTTTTTATTCTGATGAAGACTTGCTAATCAATTTAATTTTAATTGTAGAATATAAACACCTTGCTGGTTGCTAAAAACCCAGAAGAAATTCCTATAAAAGATAAAGAGGTCGTGACCTCAGTGCCCTCGTTGTAGCTACAGACCCTGATTTAGACTTGACTCACGCGGAAACATACAAATCTCAAAAGAAGACATAATTACTTTATGGTCAGCACTCAGTTGTGTAATTTGGTTATGAAGACTTAACATAACTTGTCTTGGACTCAAGGACTTGAGACTCGACAACTTGGAGCTCGAGTTTAGTTTTGGTTTTTAATCATTTTGGTGAAAATAATTAAGTTGATCTCTGTCTCTCAGTTCAATTCAGTTCTCTTTATATGTTTCTGATAATAAATGCTGTTTCTCCGTATGTGTGTAGATGTGGGGTGTCTCCATCCATGGCCTCCTCCAGGTGACCTCCAGTGACCTCAGTCACTCCTGACTGCAGCTTTAAACTCCTGATCCATCAGAAGACGTCTGCAGGGTGAGACCAGTTAAACACACACACACACTGTATGAGACCAGTTAAACACACACACACACTGTATGAGACCAGTTAAACACACACACACTGTATATGATTACTGCAGAGAAGACTGGCTGCCTATACTGGTATTATCTGCACCAACAGCAGTGTACTCTAAAACTTCCTCAGACGCTTTCTTTTAGAGCTGCAACGATTAATTTATTAGTTTTCAACTATTACATTAATCGTTAATAATTAATCGTTAATACATTAATAATTAATTAAACTATTTTGATAATCGATTATTTGGTAATTTGAGTGATTTTTTAAGAAAAAAAAGTCAAAATTCTCTGATTCCAGCTTCTTAAATGTAAATATTTTCTGGTTTCTTTACTAGTAAACTGAGTATCTTTGAGTTGTGGACAAAACAAGACATTTGAGGACGTCATCTTGGGCTTTGGGAAACACTGTTCGACATTTTTCACTATTTTCTGACATTTTATAGACTAAAAAATGTATCAAGAAAATAATCGACAGATTAATCGACAATGAAAATAATCGTTAGTTGCAACCTTTCTTTGTTTTACCAGCAAATTTTAATTTTCACAAGAGGAGTATATGAACTAAATCTCGCCAAAGAATACAAAACATCCTTGTCTTGTGTATTTTCTATGAGAATATTGTTCTTTTAATGACTGATATATTGGGTAAACATTAGTTGACTAAGTCAATTGATAGAAAATTAATCACCCACTATCTTGATAATCTAGTAATTTCTTCAGGAAATTTTTCAAGTCAGAATGCCAAACTTTATCTGGTTCCAGCTTCTCCAATGTGATGTTTTTCTACATCATATAAGACAGTAAATTGAATATGAATATGATTTTTGCACTCACCATGTGGATTTAATTTAATGCTTTATAGTTATTTATTCTTTGTTATGGAAAATTGGGCCAAAATAAATTATTACTGCTTATTATTACTACTAATGTCTAATTAATCAGCATGACAGCTACTGTTGAATGCTCCCTCTCCACTTTAT
This sequence comes from Sebastiscus albofasciatus, assembly GCA_916701655.1. Taxonomy (NCBI): domain Eukaryota; kingdom Metazoa; phylum Chordata; class Actinopteri; order Perciformes; family Sebastidae; genus Sebastiscus; species Sebastiscus albofasciatus. The sequence goes on along the minus strand of CAKAOI010025904.1, from coordinate 23,697 downwards.
TCTCTGCCTCTATGCCCCAATTCAACTATAAATGTACAAAATGACAGGAACGCTGCTTTCCTGCTGTCCTTAATGAGTCTGTGATCAAATCAGTTGTGCAGTGAATGGAGAAAACCAGAAACAGAGATGCAGAATAAATCGTCATCATGCAGGGAAACATCCGTGTGTCTGAGTGAATCTCAGGTATGTGAAGCCGAGATGAGAGCAGAGTAAAGCAGCTCCGCTTCTTTCTCCATGGATGACACTGAATGGAAGCTAAATTTAGCTTTCCTATATTTAGAGCATCGCCCTCGATAAAAAAACTCAAGCACACAGAGAGATGAAAGCTCTGATTTTGTGCTCATTTAGGCCACAGATTCACACACACATGTGAAATGTACAGGCGTTACATATTGTACGCGCCGGTTAGCCGTCAAATGTTACTAGTGGTGATGGCTCCGTATCTCACTCATGTCATTCTCCTTCTCAATGAATCTACACTCGTACATTATTGGTGTTTTATTATCTTCCACCCTTGTTTCTAAATGCTCAGTAGAAGCTAAAAATCAACGTCTCACATTGTGAATTTTCACATGAGTCACATTCATATTAGTTCTTACAGTACGACAGCTAATTGAGCTGATTATATTTTGATTGAAGCTCACAGGAGAGCTCAGTTCAAGCAGCTGGATCAGCTTTAACTGACGAGAACTAAATTATTGCTCAGTGAATGGGCAGTCTTGATGTTTAATATGTGCTTTGGGAGTCTGCAACAATCCATGTAATTAAAATGAAGGGAACAAAGATTCAGTTAAGGTCATATTTCCCTGTGCACTGCTGAGGTGAATATATTAGTTTATTACACGGCCTTGTTGAATACTCGATTCTGATTGGTTCTGCGGTCTGTTATTTCTTTATAACAGTCCGTTGCTATGTATAACAGACCGTTGCTATGTATAACAGACCGTTGCTATGGCCGCAGTTCTGATGTCGGACTCTGGAGGACCGTTTTTGTGTCAAATTATTGATTTCTTTAGTAAGTAGCCGTGTAATAAGCGGGATAATGTACAGCTAGCGGGTCAATGTTGTGAAAGAATCCCCTTCAGGGCGATGAGAGACGCCTCCGCTTCCTGTCGGGGTTTCTTTCACAACAATGACCAGCTCGCTGTACATTATCCCTTACAGGTTAAATATATTATCCATCCTAAATCTAGAGAAGATGTGGATGCAGAGAAAATGAAGAGGAGATTTAGAAGTATTTAGACAATTTAGATGTGGCATGTTCACAAATTTTAGTAAGAAACTTCATTGTCCACGATGTGGAAAATTATCTTTGGCTTCACCACAATCAACATGAATTACACATTTTCACATTTTTACATTTTATTTATTCATTCAATATATTCTTAAAATATTATCTCCATACTTTATGGTGTAAATGTTGTTTAAAACCCTCTTAAACACTGTCAGGTTTGTAATTCTTACCTTTTATTTCAATTTAGTTAAGGTTTTTTGCCTAGAAACACTCCCATTTTCAAGATGTTTAGTTAACAAAAATATCTGAATTAGCTTTAAAAAGCCCAACATGTGTATTACTGTGCATGTGTAATCATAACTAGATCAAAAGTCAGGGGATCACGAATGTCACCTTTCACGAATGTCAAATTTCATGGCTATTCATTGTAGAGTTGCTTAGATATTTCAGTCTGGACCAAAGTGGCGGACCGACCAACAGATGGATAACGCCATCTCTAGAGCCGCACATTTAGCATGTCTGAGGAAAGGACTTCAAATAACACTTATTTTCATTATTGCTTAAGTTTTCATTTATTATTCCGATGAACCAGTTAATGGTTTTGTCTATAAAGTGTAACAACATTGGGGGAAAAAATCCTGATCATGACCTCAGAGCTCATCTTTAAATGTCTTATTTTGTCCAACCAACAGCGAAAGCAGCGATCCTCACATTTGAGAAGCTGAAACCAGCAACGGTTTGACTTTTATTTCTTGATAAATGTCTTCAAATGGATCTAGGGTTTGAAGTAATGAATGATTTCATTATTGACTTATCTGTGGATTCTTTTTTTTCAATTAATTGATCAATCGTTTATTCTAAAAAAGGCCAGGAAATTTTGGAAAATGGCAAAATAATTAAAAATAATAATTGTTCAGGTATCAAAGTTATTACTATTACTATTTACCTTACTATTGCTTGTTTTTTTTCAAAACCCAAACAATACTCAATTTACAATGATATATAACCACACTGCTTGATTAAAGACTTCAGTAATTAAACAATCTGTATTATTGAATGAAACCACTTCTTAAAAATGATCCTGAAATCAGCTCAAAGCTTCCAAACCTGATTTTTCAGATTCACCACATCATATTTCCATCTTTTAGAAATGTTATGCTAGTTTGAGTTGATGTACCATCTTCATGTCTTCATCTGTCAAATGCATGCTGGGAACTGTCTCCCTGTTAGTTCTCTCTGGCTCTCTGGCCATTCATCCATTTACCCATCCATCTGTCCACCTATTTGTATCTACATTTTCTCCCCTCCTTCCTCCAGGATCTCTCCCCTCTCCCTCCCTCTCATCCTCTTGTTAGCGCTGCTGAATTATTTATCGTCAGACGGTGGGCTCGGCTGCTCAGCCAAGAGGAGATGGAGAGCTAGGAGCGAGGAAAAAGATGGAGAGAGAAAGGGAAGTATGGAGGTGTCCGACGCTGCAGGAAGCCGTGAGTCAGCAGGGAGAGAAAGACCCGGTGGGAGGGAAGCTGGAGAGAGTTCATAGATAGCTTTAGGTGATACGACAGGAGAGAGAGAGAGAGAGAGAGAGAGAGTGGCGTCAAATGCCTCCTGGTGTGCTGGTGAACGTGTGTGTGCATGCGCCTATCGATTTGAGCAGAGGAAGGTCATGGAGCCGAGAGCAGATTAGCAAACTAGACTCGGAGCACGGCGGCAGAGCTAACGCCTCCTCTGAATAGCAGCTAGACAGAAAAAGAGGAGCCAAAAGAAGAGAGAGAGAGAGAGGGAGAGGAGGCGAAGGACAAGAGGAGCTGCTCCAGCATGGGGGAGAGCTATATGTACCAGCGACTCCCCTACACCAGAGGAGAGGAGGAGGGGGAGGATGAGGACGAAGAGGAGACAGACGGGAGGATCAGAGAGAGTGGCGGGGGACAAATGGTAAAATGTGAAGTTGTGGGTGGACGTGCACTGATTCTTCTTCTCTCTCTGTAATTACAGTATGTGTGTGTGTAGATGCTGTGTGAGGATGCAAGTGTGTTTGTGATGGTGTGTGTGTGTATTGATGGTGATTGAAGAGCTGCAGCTACAGACTACATATAGTCCTTTTTGTTTTAATTTAAATGAATCGTTTAGTCCGGTAGTCCCCAACCTGTTGGGCCCTGTTCTTCAGGCTAACATGCTGTTGTTAACCGGCTCAAATAATCCTGTTTATTCTCATCTAATCTAAAAGCAGCTTGATGAGTTAATCCTGGATGAAGTTATCTTCAGTAACAGCGCGCTCTTATTTCGAATTAAAGGCTAAACAAGTAGAGAGTTGAAACCGTGATCAGTGTTAATATGTTTGGTTGAGTGCTGATCATGTGATTGCATGAGGTATAGGTGCGTTAAAGGGACATAAGTCTCATTTTATGTAGCCTGAAAAGTGAAGCCAATGCTGAAGTGCCTTAAACCTGCATTCTTTCTAACAGCCAGCAGGGGGCGACTCCTCTGGTTGCAAAAAGAAGTCAGATTGTATAGAAGTCTATGAGAAGATGAGCCTACTTCTCACTTGATTTATTACCTCAGTAAACATTGTAAACATGAGTTTATGGTCTCAATCACTAGTTTACTAAACACACAGTTAAAATCATAATCTTGTATGTATGCGCCGATGGCGATTTGTCCTCACATGTATAGTAACCCAAGGTAAACGTGTGTGTGTGTGTGTGCAGATGCAGTGCGAGGAAGGGACCGAGTGGCTGCTGGAGCTGCTGACAGATGTGCAGCTGCAGCAGTACTTCCTGCGGATCCGTGACGAGCTCAACGTCACGCGACTCTCCCACTTCGACTACGTCAAGAATGAAGACCTGGAGAAGATCGGCATGGGACGCCCGGGTACGTCCTATCAGTACCTCTTCCCATTTTACTAAAGACGACTGTATAGAAGGAATATGTAGCACAACGCATTCAAGTCTATTCGTGCTTAATGAAAATCCTCAGTGTGAACTAGCTAAAATGGAAATACAAGATGTTTTCTTTGTTTGTGATTGTGTCGGAGCAGGTCAGAGGAGGCTTTGGGAGGCAGTCAAAAGGAGAAGAGCCCTTTATAAACGCAAGTCCTGGATGAGCAAGGTGCAAAAACACACACACACACACACACACACACACACACACACACATAGGCTGTGTCCAAAATCATATACTAGCACTAGCACTGCATGCTCAATATGTGTGCTATCGTTCAACATACTTTTGTGTGAATAAACAGTAGTATGTGTCTTTTTGGACACACTGAGCAGTAATTACCACGTCACTTCCTGAGAGCCTCCTTGCCGGTTGGAGACATGTAACCATGGTAACCCATACCTACCTCATGTGACCAAATGATAATTTGTGAGAATCATCAAGTCTCAAGTAAATTAAAAACTACATTACACCCTATAGCAAAGTGAAATCTTACTTACACTTCAACTGAAGCGTTTTGGAATTTGTTTCACACATACAAATATTTTACTCATTGCAAAGACAGCTTTTCACAAATTTCCTCACAGCGATCAGTTAAACATTGCTTTTATTGCATACAGTCTTTTATTTGGTAACATTTACTCTCTGACTCCGTGACCCTCCAATGTCTCACCACCGGCTGAACAAAAGGTTGAATGCCAAATGAGATAAATGACACTTATTCATATTAAACTGACTGTCAACTGTGACTGTGTATATTTAAAGAAATGGATAAATGTAAAATGGATCTTATATAATGACAATATATACAATATATTTTTTTATTATTATTTTTTTTAGAAAAACACCATAGCAGCTTGTTAAGCTCATATTTTAGTAAAAAACAATGTAAGTTGTAATTGGAAAGAAAACCTCAACCCTTAATGGAACAAATTGAAGACTACCGCCGTCTGCAGCACTGCGACGTTCCCTAAAAGAAACATATTAATAACAACATTATTCAGAGCAACATATAGTGAGATTTCAGATATTTTAATATCTTTTAAGTAAACAATAAGCTGGCTGCTTCACCGTCACCGTCTCAAACAATAAACTAGACTAAACCCTGTGACGGGAGTTCTAACTTAAGGTATATTGGATGTAGTTTGTATTGATGTAGTTTTGATTTTAAGATTTTAGTGTTAAGTTTAATATTAATATATATTATGATATATATATTCATATTATTAGTTACATGTATTTGTCATCTTATTATCCTGCATTTTGGAAATAGGTGTTTTCACTTTTCCATGTTATCCCTTGGATGAATAAATAACTCAAATCAAACATCTTGTAGTTTATGAGGATTAGAATGACAACCTGCAGTCATCGGTTTCTGCTTCTGGACTCGTAGGTGTTTCCGGTTAAACGCCCCGACGCCGACCCCCAGCAGCCCGTCCCTCAGGGGGCATCGTCCGGCGTGGCACCGGCCAACAGCGAGCCGGCAGCCTCGCTCACCTGCCTCATCAGAGAGTCGGAGCTGCAGCTGTTTGAGCGGCTTGGAGACGGCACGTTCGGGGTGGTGCGGAGAGGAGAGTGGACCGGACCCAACGGCAGAGTGGTGAGACTCAGAGTGGAAACACCAACAAGGAAACACATGACATGGTGTTGAGTGTGCAGAGTGAATGAAACGTCTGTCTTTCTAGTTGTCGGTGGCGGTGAAGTGTCTGAAGGCCGGTGTGTTGGACTCTGACGGTCTGGACGATTTCATCAGAGAGGTGAACGCCATGCATTCGCTGAGCCACCAGAACCTCATCCGGCTGTACGGCATCGTCCTCACACAGCCCATGAAGATGGTAAAACACTCTCATTCTCAAACATGTTCATGCAAAAGTAGGATAAATAATAATGAGTGGAGTGTTTTATTTCCTGTGTGTTTGTGTGTAGGTGGTTGAGCTGGCCCCTCTGGGTTCTCTGTTGGATCGTCTGAGAAAGCGTCAGGGCCACATCCTCATCTCCTCTCTGTGTAACTACGCCGTGCAGGTCAGTCAAACACCAACAAGATGAAACACACAAAGCCGTCAGATAAATGTAGTGGAGTAAAAAGTACAATATTTACCACCGAGATGTAGAGGAGTAGAAGTATAGGGTTACATAAAATGGAGATACTACTAAGTACAAGTTCCTCAAATGTATATTTAAGTAAAATACTTGAGTAAATGTATTTAGTTACATTCTTTCTGACTCTGAATGGGTGTGTAGGTGGCGTGCGGCATGGCCTACCTGGAGCAGAGGCGTTTCCTCCACAGGGACCTCGCCGCCCGCAACGTTCTGCTGTCCACCAATGAAACGGTGAAGATCGGAGACTTTGGCCTGATGAGAGCGCTGCCAACACACACCGACCAATACATCATGGAGGAGGGCCACAAGATCCCTTTCCCATGGTGAGATGAGCGTCCTGGTCGCACTAAATAATGTGTCAGTTTGTAGTTTTTGTAGCCGGGCTCCAGTGATTCAGACACTTCTTTTCCTCTGTATCTCTGTCTCCGTCCTCGTCTCTCTCCAGGTGTGCTCCGGAGTCTCTGAAGTCTCGTTCTTTCTCTCACTCGTCTGATACCTGGATGTTCGGGGTCACTCTGTGGGAGATGTTTACCCACGGACAGGAGCCGTGGCTGGGCCTTAATGGGAGCCAGGTGCATGCATATGCACACGCACATCTTTTATAGTTTACCATAAAAGTTCAGGGAGGAAGAAATTCACATTTTGGATAATATTCTTGCATATTATGTTTTGTGAAAAAGCTTAACCCACAAAACAATTGCAGCTTCTCATAAAAATCCACCAGGTAATAATGATGCTTCTGTTATTTATGTGTGTGTTTACAGATCCTCCACAAGGTGGACGTGGACGCCGAGAGGCTGACTAAACCAGACGACTGTCCTCAGGATATTTACAACGTCATGCTGCAGTGCTGGAGCCCCAAACCTGAGGACAGACCGACCTTCATCGCCCTCAGAGACTTCCTGCTGGAGGTAGCACCGTAGTTTTAGTCTGAACGAGATCCATCTTACGAGAGTTTCCCAAACTCGTGGGTTACCTTGGTGAACCATCTCTGTTATAAACACAAACTCAATCAGATTCCACTCATAAACTCCACAGAAATACCTCTGAAGGGATAGTTCAGGTGTTTTGAAGTGGGGTTGTATGAGGTACTTATCCATAGTCAGTTTATTACCTACTGTAGATGACGGTCAGCACGCCCCCAGTTTGGAGAAACAGACAGGAGTTACCGTACAGAAGCAAAGCAATGTACTGCTGTGGACGTGGGCAGCAGAAAAACGCATTTTAGACATCTAAAAGAAAGGCTCACACTTAAAAAAATCAATATCAGTTGTATCCATCTATGCTCTCGCCAAAGCAATCAGACTCCATTGAAAAAAACTGTAATTTTACCTCACAGAACGAGAGAGCTGCTCTTGAGAGAGCTGCTGGTCTACCGCTGCCTTGATTGGGTAGTTTGTTGCGTGCCGACCACCATCTACTGTACTCTTCTGACTATGGATAAGTACCTCATACAACCCCACTTCACCAGAACTATCCCTTTAATTATACAAATAAGAGATTTGATTTTTCTAACTCATGAAAATCAATCTAAATCTTTTACATGAAATCATATTTACCACTAAATGTGTTCTCGTAGCTCCAAACAGTAGTTTGGCAGCAAAGTGATGCACCAGTCAAACAAAGGACAATAAAGGGAAAGCGAGTGGAAACAAATAAATCACCATTATACACTATGACATGAAGTGTTTGTCTCTAATGATCCTGCTGGTGCCAGTAATAAATCATCAGACTCTCTAACTGTACGTGTTTACGTGTTCTGCAGACCATGCCGACGGATATGAAAGCTCTGCAGGACTTTGAGGAGGACGACAAACTCCAGATTAAAATGAACGATGTCATCACCATCATAGAGGGAAGGTCAGTTTGTTGTGCAACACATGCAGAGGAATGTCATGTAATTCTTGTACGCAAAGCAGTGTTTTAACATTACTGGCTTTGAAAGTCACACTTGTGTGCGTACTTGGAGTGAAGGTCATTCCTGCAAGACAACAAATGCAACTTTAGTTGACGTTGGATTCCTCGCATTGTGGAAAATTACTGCAATTACTGACTCATTATAGAAATAATGTGGCTTCTTTGTGTGTGCATCGCTGCCTAAATGAAAAGCAACAAGTTAGCAATTATTATTGCTTGATTTATACAAGTGTGTTCATGTGACAGTGTTGCACTCGGGAAAGTCTTGCTATTGTTAAATTGTGTTGAATATGAGGATACAGATTATACAAGCAGTCAGCATGTCATGTGGTTAACAGAGTAGAAGGTAGTTTCTTCATTATCTTGTTATTTGTGTGTTTTCAGGGCAGAGCATTTCTGGTGGCGAGGTCAGAACAAGGGGACGCTGCGTGTCGGTCAGTTTCCTCGTCACGTGGTGACGTCAGTCGCCGGCCTTTCCGCCCACGACATCAGCCGACCGCTCAAACACTCCTTCATCCACACCGGACATGGAGACACGGACCCTCACAGGAGCTGGGGACACGCAGATCGCATCGACAGGTTAATAATACTCACTGAGTTTTATTCATATAATGTGACTTAAAACAGTGGATTGAATGGTGGTAAAATTCAGACCTCCCTCTCTTTATAATGTCCAACTACAAAAACACACCATTAACTGTGGAAAACAGACAGCGTGCTGCGTGCTGAACCCGTGTGATCACAGAGGTTTGAGGTTCATCTGTGCTAATTTCCACACTTTCATGCTGGTTGTCGGTATAGTCATAAACTTTCAGCCTCCAGGGTGAACAAATTCAAATATTTTACAAGAAAAAGGCAAAAATAATAAAGAAAATCAGAATAAATAAACATAACATTGTGTAAAAGTAACAGATTGCTGCTTTCTTATTCCTTTAATTATGTTTTGACCCCCTCAGATCTACGTTGAACGACAGATTTTCCTTTGATAAAGTGAATATTAAATGAAAAACAGCTATTTAGCAACAAACTCTAGTACATGTATATGACTATATACTATCAATACTATTACGCTTGAACCATGTGCTGTTGTACTGCTTGTACTGTAACTCTCCACTGGAGTGCAGCAGTGCGTCAGTTCACCAACAGATGATGGACTTGTTGAGTAACTGCTGCAAGAATAGAAAAAGCCTCAATGCTCAAATCAACATTTTTACTGGCAACATAAATAATAATATTTATTGGCTGCAGGACAAGAAATGATAGGTTATTACTTCACCTATATATAAACATGTTCCTCATATAAACTAATGCTGAATTCATTCATGACTACAACTTTATTCCATTAAAGCTGAAGTGGGCGAGATTAGTAGATTAGTTATCTCTCAGAACACTTGAATTACAATATGCTGAAAGGTTATTATGGATTTTTTGCTCAGTGATGCCAAAAATATCCTGCCTACTGACACTTTAAATCTAATGTATGTCTGCTCTCTTCCAGTCTGTACTTGGGGAACCCCATGGACCCTCCTGACGTCCTTGGGATGGACTCGGGCACCGCGAGGCCGACCAAACTCCCCAACCGCTCCAAGAGTAAGAAACACATACTGTAGACTCAGTGGTGGAATGTAACCAAGTACATTTACTCAAGTACTGTACTTAAGTACAAATTCAAGTTACTTGTACTTTACTTAAGTATTTCCATTTTATGCAACTTTTTACTTCACTACATTTGTCTGACAGCTGTAGTTACTTTTCAGATTACAATTTCTCATTTTGTTTCTGATAAACTAAAGGATGAAGTGTTCCTTTATGCGTTGATAAAGATCCCCTACTTCTTAAGATACATAAACTATTTAAAAACCCTCTTGGATCAGCTGGAAAATGCATGAAAAGTTTAGAGATCCGTGGTTCTCACAGGACAGCGACGCTACAAACCTATGATGATCTTATAGACCATGATGCATTGCAGTAGATTAAACCTGCCAACGGTATATAAAGGAATTAAAAACATCTAGGACATGTAATGGTCATTTTATGATTTATTACAGTAAATATAGCTCACATTCATGTAGAAAACTGAGATCATTCTTGTGTTATTTTAATGTAAACTAAATTCCTAAAACTCTCTTTATCAGAGCAACCTCCTCCTCGTCCGCCTCAACCTGCCGTCCTGCTGAAGAGTGAGTGTTTCTCTTCTTCCTCTGTGTCAATCTGTCCTTTAAATACGACCTTCCGTCTCCTGACTCTGGCGTTTACATGTGTGTGTGTGTTTGTGTGTCCAGAGCCGTTCTACGACTCCGTGATGGACGATTACGACGACGACGCCGACGACACCAGCACCTCGTCGGGGCTGAAGAGGCTGGGAGTGTCCCTGGGGCTGAAGCTCCGACCGTGGGAGGGGTCCAGCGGCGTGCGCTCGGCCAAGAGCGAGGTGTCGCTCATCGACTTCACCGATGACAGCTTCAGCTCCACCACGCCCTCGCCGCTCACTGAGACGCGGCAGCCGGATGATGACACACTGAAGGTGCAGTAAAAATACTTTAACTTTAAAGACTTAAGAAGAGTAAAAGCTCCTCATCTTTCGTTTCCCATGCACTGATCTAGATTCTGGGTTATTTTGCTTCCGTAACACGTCTTCTTTCAGACTAGTGGAAAGAAAACATCCAAAATACACATTTAGCTGTTTATTTTGCTACTCTGTCTATTTGCGTCTGCAGATTTCATCATTAGATAATGCCTACTTTGCATATTTAAACTTAACATTTCAGAAAACTTGTATAAAAAATAATTGTCTTAATCAACTGGGGAAGTTTCATAGTGGTATCTGTTAGTTATATTTTTACCTGATTCACCTGTAGTGTCTTCAAAATGTATGGCATTTTACAATCCATATCTTTAAAGACCGTTTTCTCAGACTCTGAGCCAGAAACCTCCACTTCAGCAGCACTTACATCCACCAAACCTTCCAGTTTCATTCCTATCTACATTCTGAAGGTTTTTACTGAGTGCTTTGTTCATTCATTCTGATTTATAGAACATTTGATTCCTAAAAACATGGCGAAAACGGATTTCTTTTTATAGCTGTTGACAGTATTTTCTGTATTCACTGTGACGGTGTGGTGAACCGTTAATCTCGCTGCGGTTGAAGGGAAGGATGATGTACATTTTCTGGAGCAACACATACTGTTTCACATTCATTCATTGTCACAGCTGCAATCACAGGATAGCGAGCGGTTTTACATTCCCACGCATGATGTCCCATCTGATCTAGTGATCTCAGCTACCTTTTGACCCTGCGGTTCTCCCGTCGCACGCCAACACACGCAGAATGCAATTGTGTTTTGGCATTACGTAACCTTTAAAGTCCAGTCAAAGGCCACCTCGCACTTTCGTGTTCTGAAAAGGAAGTCCAGCCTTTAGCCTTTGGCTAAGAAATGTCTTGAATAGGTTCAACTTTTGTCCTTTGATGAGCCCAGGGCGGGTGCAGTGTGATGGATTTGAGCTCATTGATTGATCATTTGCACATTTTCAAGCTTTAGTGTTTTACTTTGAGTTTCACAGGAACTTTTCCTCTTTTCTCTTTCTCTCTCTCATCTTCTGGCTTCCTTCAATCATCTCATCTAAGCTAGAGTTTGGATGGAGTTCTGATACGTTGTATATACATGTTTGCAACCTAAAAATGTTGCTATCTTTGCCTTTTGTGAAGTTGTTTAGTTGTAATCTCTGCTGTCGAACGAGCCCTCGACAAGCTCACGTCGTTTGTCTCATCACTGTCTCTCACCTTCTCCATCCTTCTCATCCTAAGGACACTCCGTCCATCCTGGACTGGCCTCTCCCTCAGCCGGCGTACGACGAGGTTACTACGGAGCTCGAGGACCAATCGGAGGACCAGGAGGTGCGGTCTATCAACAAGGGATTCACTGAGGAGACCGCGGTCACGCCCGGCGCCACTATGGCGGGCAGGAGCGAGTCGCAGTCAGCTGACCTCTTCCAAGAACTACAGAGAGAGGTGGAGAAAGTGATGATTTGTCTCTCTCCGTGACGATAAACACAAACACATGTTAATACTTCTCTGTCTGTCTTTGTGGGTGTAGGTGATGGTGAAGCTGCAGGTTCCCATGGCAACAGGCCGCTCCCTCCCATCCTCCCCCCTCCCTATGCCCCTGGCTCCGCTGGGTCCCCACCGACAGATCTACCTGCCTCCTCCCTCTCCCACATCCACCTCGTCCTTCTCCTGCTGTTTCGAGGACCGGCCCGTGCTGCCTCCTCGCAGCCCCGTCCCCCCTCTGCGTCCCTCCAAGCGCAACATCTCCACCCGCACCTCCCACCCGCAGGCGCGCTCCAGCTCCATCTCCCTGGGTGACGACATAGACACGCCCCCTCAGATCCCACCCAGAGACCACGCCTACTCCCAGCCGGGCTCCCGCTCCTCCTCTCCCCTCCCGCTGGTGCCGCCACTGTCCTCCTACACCATTGTCCTGCCTCCTCCTCCCCTCTCCGTGTCCCCACGCCGCTCCTCCGGACTCCTGGGTCCCCTTCTGTCCTCCAACTCGTCCTCCCCCCAGACTCAAACCACATCACATTCCTCACGGCCCGTAGCTCGTGGTTCCTCCTACTCATCCAGCTCCTTACTGGATCCTCTCGCCTTTCGTGAGGGGCGTGGCCTATCCTCGCTGATTGACAGCTCCCAGAACTCTACTCCCGCCCCGTTGCCGGAGCGACCAGCTTTTCTGGAAAGGTGTGTTCTGATATCAAACACTGTCCAACTAGTTCAGTTAGCCAGCAAGGTGTCCTGGATCTAGCTTCCTGTTAATAATAAAAAAACTGCCACCATGTGTTGTTTCAGATATGGAGCAGCCAATATGGCGGCAGTCAAACCCATGATTCAGCATCCCGGCGGCGCCAAACCAAACTCCTCCTACAACAACAACAACGGGCGAACTGCAGCTCCCAGCATGCAACAGGAGCAGAGCATCGCACAGGTACGGGAGAGGAAAATAAAATGTGTTTTTTTTCTCTTTTTCCTCTTTATTCAAATATCATCAAATTGTTTTTTACTTTCTTAAATGCCACACGCAGACAAATCAGTCCCATAACTTTGTGATAACATTTAAAAGTTCCTCTTCAATTAAATCCCCAATTCAATTAATCATTAATTTTATAAGCAGCAGATTCTCATCATAGTCAAACTTTATCTCTTGTTCCTCCTCTGTCTGGATGAATGATTGTTTTTATGTTAATTTAGGATTAAATTAAGAACATCATTAACTTTTTTACTAGTTTCCTCACAGTTTGACGGAGTGTGCGTTTGACTGCGTAAACTTCAAAGTGCTTTTGGTTAATTAGAAAATCTGTTGCACGTTATGATGAATTGCAAATTTGAATCATTGTACAAGTGACTGAGCAAGTTTATTAAAACTGTAAATCTGAGTGTTTTCTCACTAAATTATCATTTTACATATATTATTATATTATGAATAATTGTGTAAATACTGTAAACGAAGCATTTCTACTTGTTCAACGCTTTGTTTACAAATTAGGGGAAACTTTTTTTATCCTTATATGATAGTTACTGTTGTTGAAAATACAAACACTCCACATGTCCAGTAGTGTGTCTTTTAACTCCAATCCTTCATTCATAATAAATTCACGGTGTGATTGACAGGTCCAAGGAGCGGTGCACGGTGTCACGCTGGAGGAGTGTCTGGCAGCTCTGCAGAGTCACAACTGGAGCGTCCCTGAGGCCGTAAATCACCTGAAGGTATCTGTCTACACATCTGTTGTGTTCTTGAGTAGATGTTGTTACCAGGTAGCTTAAAACAAAAAAGTAAAATAACATTTTAAAGCTATAAAGTTAAAGAGGACCTATTATGCTTGTGTGCTTTTTCCCCTTTCCTTTAGTGTGTTATATAGTTGTTTGTGCATGTAAAAGGTCTGCAAAGTTACAAAGCCCAAAGTCCACGCCAAAGGGAGTTACTCTCCTTGATTAAAGTCCTTCCCTTTCTTCCGTAACGTGGTGATGTCACCAAGTAACACATTCATCAAACAAAGCTACGACCAGCTGGGAGGAGGCCTCGGGAAAGACCCAGGACTAGGTGGAAAGATTATATCTCCACACTGGCCTGGGAACGCCTCGGGATCCCCCAGTCAGAGCTGGTTAATGTGGCCCGGGAAGGGGAAGTTTGGGGTCCCCTGCTGGAGCTGTTGCCCCTGCGACCCGACCCCGGATAAGCGATTGATGATGAGTGAATGAGAGTGAGGTCCTCTGTAACATATAAAATATAAAATGAGCAGAAATTTCTCCTGTGATTTTAACGTTTTTGCACTCTTTTACAAGGAAAACTGTGATTACCATAAATTAAGTTTGACATGAAACACAGAACTGTGGATACTGTGGTCATGTCCCACAGCTATTTTTCCCCAGAAAGGAGCAGTTGATTTTGGCAAGAATTCCCAGGAAATACCGGGATCTCATCCAAACTCACAATACACGAGCTCCAATAACAGAGCACAGCCCCAAAAAAAGTAGATGATACCGGGTGATACAAAAAAAAGGGTGAGTGGAGCAAGGGAGACGAAACAATTACGCAATTCAGACAGGACACTTCTGTCAAGGTTTTAACCATTTATTGCAGCAATAAGCGTTTTATTTTAGCAGTGTGTCTCCGCTCATGTGATGCTCTGGACAAAATCTGAGCAAGTTTGAAACACAGATTGTCCCTGAGCTCACAAAACCTCTCCTGACAGAGCCTGAGATACACAACAGTTAATGAAACCAAAAACAGAATAAAGACAAGCATTCAAAATTCACTCATTCAATCAATTAAATGCTGACGCAGATGGAGGCTGAGGAGGTGGAAAGCAGGCAGCAGTGTAGCAGCGAGGACGCAGAGTTCAGCGTTGTTGTACTATAAAACTATAGGACTATAAAAAATACATATAGGACAGTGCATAAAATGTCCTCTTGCTGTTTGTGTTGTAGACGGAGCAGTTGTTTCGTCTGGGTCTGAGGTCGAGAGCCGAGTGTGAGGAGCTTCTGAAGCGCTGCCAGCTGAACCTGGAACAGGCCAGCAAGCTCATGCTGGACACATACGGACCACATCGAAACAGGTAAGTTAAACTAAACAAAAAAACAAGAAAAACAAGCTGCCCACTTTGTAAACGTTCTTATGCAAGTTTTATGTAGTCAGTCTGCGAAATGAAAACAATGCCAGTCTGTATACTGTTCAGTATGTAGCAGCTGTTTTCCATGTGTTTTCTGAGTTTGATGCAGCGATAGTTACAAAACCCTCCCACGTTTCTCTGACAACACAACCACATAAGGGATGACTCGTCCGACCCGTCTGTCTGGTGTTCTTAAGAGCTGTTTAGTCGGAGCGCCCACATGCTGTCAGAGCTTCTCGGAGAAGTTTTGCATTTTTTTCTTCCGTCAGTTTATTGGTTGTCACATTTTTTAAGTCTGATGATTGTTTGAAACCAGAACAAGTGGGACATTTTCCTTTTGTCAAAAACAAGTATGGTGTGCCTCAGGGGTCCATTTTGGGACCCTTTTTTTATTCTCCTTATATGTGATTTTACTGGGTCACATTATCTGTAGACATGGTATCTCTTATCACCAATGACATTCAATGGTACTATGACTTGTCCCAAACTGCTTGTGATTATCATAAAGTGGGCATGTCTGTAAAGGGGAGACTCGTGGGTACCCATAGAACCCATTTTCATTCACATATCCTGAGGTCAGAGGTCAAGGGACCCCTTTGAAAATAGCCATGACAGTTTTTCCTCACCAAAATTTAGCGCAACTTTGGAGCATTATTTAGCCTCTTTTGCGACAAGCTAGTATGACATGGTTGGTACCAATGGATTCATTAGGTTTTATAGTTTCATTTGATACCAATATCTCCACTCCGGTTTTAAAACTGAGTCTGCTACAAACTAAAAATCACAAATTGCGTTAATACGTCAAAGAATTTAAATAAAAAATAAAACAAAATTTGCGTTATCATCATGTTAACTTTGACAGCTGTATTTTTTTACTAAACTTAAACAAGTAGATTTGTTTCATGTTTGTTTTGTTTTAGTTTACAATGTTAACCACGTGTTTAAATGTTTAGATACGGGAGAAAATAGTTTTCCCTCGAAACGTAATTGACAACGCCGTTTAGTTGTGTTGGAATGCAATTATTGTAGGAGACAGGGTTGTAATTTCCTGCGGGTACATCATAAAGGTAGTAATTTGATGCATTGTTACTATAAAAACTGTTATTAGTGCAGCTTTAAATATTTCCTCTTTTACACTATCCTAAATTTGGGTGAAAAAAAATCTGAATTTTCCCTTCCTCAAACACCTCAGTCGAGGATTTGCAGTTACATAATAGATTTTCTTACCCTGCACATAAAGTATGATGCCGTCTCTCTCTGTATGTCTCACAGGAAGTGACCTCAAGAGGACAAACTTAGCGGTAATCGAGCGCTTACGAGCTCCTGATGTAATTCGGATCATCGCGCCGACACTGACCTGCCTGGATGACTCACCGCTCCGAGCGCTCCAGAAGATGCTTTTTAATGAACGGAGGAACATGAAGCAGTAGACTGTACTGTGAATACCTGCTGTTACCTGCTGTGTCATACACACACACGCATGCTCATCATTAGCTAACAGGGCAGCTTGTTGAATGACTCACATTTACTTGAACATTTATGTTTTTTTTATTATTATTATTATTATTACCTGAATAATGAGAAGTTTCCACTGATAGCTACGGCGTGTGTGTCTGCTGTGAATGCGTGCATGTCCAGGTGTGTGTGTCTGCATAAGCTTACATTTCTGTTTAAACACTGTAAATGCCCATGCCTTTCTGCTGTTAATGAATATCAAATCAGGGAAATGTCAGCTAGCGATATAGTTGTATGTTTTTATGATAAGATGCTGTATTGTTTCGCACTTTACTGAGTGTGTCGACACACAAGCGGATATTTTTGAGGACACATTAACTGCTGGTCAGAATAAGATTTATCTAGTTGGCGAAGTGATAACATACTGATATGGACTGAAAGCATATCAGGTATTATTAATGTACCATTTGTTGTTGTAAACATAAGCTTTGTAGGCTTTATAAAGACGTGAATTTGTAGGCAATAAGATGCCAAAACAAAAAATGTGAAGATATCTACCATCTCCTTATGAACACAGGGTGTGAGGCACAGTTGGACCTCCACAAGTTAGATATTTAATTAACCTAAAATTGATGTTTAGTATTTCTTCCTATGAGAATTACTGCTGCATGATAATCATAAACACATGCTGAAGTGCTTAATTCACCTGAATAAGTAGGCTATGTGTGCACGTGTGCTTAGCGCTGCAGGTAGTGATGGCAGCCGACGCCCAACTTCTTAGTGTGTGTGTGTGTCTGCACAGATGTTGATCATGAATGTGATCAGTTACTAATTATAAGCAGCTAAACAGAGGTTTGGAACGTATAACTAATCGTTCATTCTTGCAGCTACTTTGCATGTAAGAGAGCATCAGTTACAGGTCGCTCTCTTCTTCGAGATACAACTTAGACAATAAGATTAGAAAAGTCAAACACTGCATCTCTGTGTGCCAGCAACCCGTTTTCATCCCAGCTCATCACTTTATCAGGACCCTATGGTGTGACTTTCTAACCCACTGGGTAGCCCAGTGCATCAAACTATAACGCTCCCCTATAGTCGCAGTAAACACAGTTAATGTTGTAAACATTTAGGTTTAAGAAAAAAGATGGTTGAAAGATGATGGTTTGGGTTAAAAATACTATGTTTGTTAAGTGAAACTCCAGGACAAACAACACATTGTTGGTCTCGCCCCGCGGCAATTTGTGAAATAATCATGAAGTTTAATCTGTTTGATTTGTGTACATAGACATGAATTTCCACTTTTTTTTCGTGACGCTCAGCACGACTTTTAGTGACATATTTTCCTTGCGTTTTCCTACGAATGTCCAGCAACACGTGTCAATTTCCGCTCCAGTATTTTCAAAATAAAACTACTTAGTTAGGCTTAGGAAAAGATCGACTTGGTTAGGTGGTTTGGGTTAAAATAACTCCAGAAGTGCGGTAATGTAACCACGGAAGTTGCGTGACATAAATCAATGTTGACTTCTGGTTTCAGACGTGACACAAACAGCGGTCTCCTGGGTAAAAGTCTGTTTTTTGACCCACCCATCCAACCCGACCTTCTCCCTACGTGGCGTTCACCGCGCTCTATACTTCACAGGTCCACAATTATTAGACACTGATTTCGTGCTGACCATCACGAAAAACTGTACACTAATTAATTAGATGGGTTTACATTGTAGTTACTTGAAAGCCCGGTGCGTCTCATCCAGAAGATCAAGGGTGCCTTGTGCTTTGCTACCAGACTCTGAGCAGCGTGACAAAACCATCGGTGTTTGACGTCACGGGAATGAGAACGGGCTGTTGCCAGACATCCTTCTCTCTTATGCTCATCTGTAAGCTCTTGTAGTCACTCTGCTGTATGTGATGCCGACTGCATTATACTGTAACATTAGAGCAGCTTATTAATGAAAAATGCAAATATGGCCTCCAGTGTTTATAATAAAGTGAAATTTGAGTCTTTCTCTTTTCAAAACGGTTTGTGTTCTCTGGTTATTTCATAAATATCTGAAACAAACAGCTAGCAGTAAAGTCTCCTCTCGTGCCCTTTCCATAGATAAGCATACAGATAATACAAAATGGTCTTTGTAAAATCACAAGAAAATGGCATTTTGATGGAGCGTTTTCCCAGAGGAAACAGGACTTGTGCCTCAACTTTGATCTCAAAGCGAACAACTCTTGCCACGGGGGTATAGAAGATCAAAGATGACTTATAATGGACTAAATAAATAGAGACGTTACTGCATAAATATGATCAAATAATCTTGGAAATAAAAACATTTTAAAAAGAAACAATATCTTTGAGGTTTCGCTTAGATGCCTTATAATTTTTTTATGTTTTCTTAGAGTGAAAATAAATTATTAAATATTTACGTACAGTATAAGGTTTAATGCAATTCTGCTAAAGGAAAAATAAAACCTTTTGAGGGGAAATAAATCCAACTAAAGAAGAAGAAGAATATAATGTGGACTTTTTCCCTTTTACATATTTATATTTATTTTTCATTTCTATTTGACATAACTTTAAATATTACCAATATTTTCATTTATTTTATTAATGCATTTTTTTAACTTTTTTTATTTTATTTAGTTAATTTAATTTAGATTTTTATTTAATTTATTATTTTCTTAATAAGTCAGTCCATAACGGTGGAAACCACCTTGAAAAGTGAATAAGAGGAAATGAAAGGGAAACCCAAATATTCACATCTGCATTTTTGCTTTGATTGCTTTGACAAATAACCACATTTATTCTCGATTGCACCGTGTTTTCTCCAATGTCACTTTGAACATTTTGTATTATAATCAGAGGAGTGCAATCTGAATTAAAAAAAAAAAAAAAATGGTAGTGGTCTTCAAACAGGAAGTAAGTCCCGGAGTTCAAGTCTAAAGATGTTTACTAAAACTCCTGTTAGTCACTAAACTGCTGTGCGCAGAGTGATGGGTTCAAACAGGGCAGGAGTCCTTTATCTAATGGAAATCTTGTCTCTTGCTTCCTCAGGGATCAAACCTGTGACCTTTCCATTATGGGACTATCAGGCCACCACACCTCCCCCAACCCCCCATCTCCCTCACTCACACACTCCCTCACACACTCCGTCGCATCCTAAATTGATCGCAGCTGCAGTGCGTTGCGGTCCGATTGCTCGGTGTGATCCCTGGACTCCACCGGTCGCTCGTTCTGCACTTATTTGCTACAGCAGTAAGCACTCTGTCACATTCACTGATGCTGCATGGGACACACACACATATATACCGTACACTCATACACATGCACCTTTTGTGTCTCACGCACACAAATACGGAGACTCATGCAACCGCGAGGTGTCACCACGTCTCTGCTTCACAAAAATCACTTCATATAATAGGTGTTTTCATGTGTGTGTGCATGTTGGATTATGGTTGTTTTTGTAATGTGAACAGGAAATAAGAAAATAAGAAAATAGGTTATATTTTGTTTGTGTGTTCAAAGCTTACAGGTGTTGTGCCAACACTCATAGTTTGTTGGGAATGATTCTTACCTGCTGTTTTACCTTAATTTGTGATTTATCTTTCTATTTTTTTAGCCAATAGAGAGCCTAAGTCACGCCCCTTCCAGTGGACCCAATGGGACCTTGTTTCGGAAAAAGTGTACGGTATTCAATGGCAAGAGACAATTATGTTTTTGATCCCATTTGAATTGCGCCATGAATCACATATAGGATGTTTGTCAATTTAAAATATAATTTTGCAAGTTAAGAAAGTCTCAGTTTGTTGTAAAACTGTTGGAGTGTCAGACTGTGAAAATGCATAATTTGAAAGACTACACACCCAAAAGTTGCATAAATGAAGTCTCTCTCTCTGAAGCTAAAATGTCTGTGTGTTTCCTACTGTGATGAACTCACACCCGCAACGGGTCTGGACGTTCTTTCTCTTCCCGGCTGATAAAAAGACCAGGAGTCACTGGATAAAACCAAGCCCCCAAGAAGTGCGCCGGTTGTCGATCCCAACCTTCGTAGTGGCCAAACGGCGGTACTGCAACTTACGTGTCAGTCACGTGATGCATTGGGCCCAAAAAAACATTTCCCCGTAGACTTACATTGGGAAAGAGACATCTGTAACTCAGCGGATATTTTTTTTTAGGTGACTCAACTCCCCAAACGAACACCTAAATAGATTTTATTTAGAAAAAAATAAGTTTTTAAAGTTGTAAAATGCAAAAATAGCCAAATCCAGAGTTATTTTCCTTCTTCCATTCATGTGAATGAGATCCAAAACGAGGCTGTGATGTGGCCGCTTGGTCATGTGACTGAGTGGATGCTACTGTGCCTGTTCCATGTGCCCAAGATCCGGGTACTTTTACAGGCAGAAGTCGAGCCATTTAGGCTTCATGCGCCACTCATAGGAATGAACGGGGCCCCGCCTCCAACGCTGTATCCAATTCTCTTAATACATCCATGGATAAAAAACATCAGGTCAGATAACGTGTCATTTATGCGTGGTCATAGCTGAGTTAGCTAGCTAGCTAGTATTGGTGACGTATATTGTGCGAAACGAGAGATGTAGTTGTGGATGTAGTTCACCTTGTGAGTCTGTGTCTGTGTCACCATGGCAAAAATGTGGTCCTGGAGACACCTGCTGTAGCGGGAACTACCACAGAGGAGGTTACTTTGCCAAGTGTTAAGAATTTCTGTGCAGATTTTGTCACCATGTTAGCGCCACAACCGTGCAAGATGCAGTCAACGAAACTTTACAGGTGCGTAGTTGAAATCAAAAGAAGACCAAGTTTGAAGATGGGTGTGGTCTGAGCAAGGGCACCGGTAGTAAAGGGGGTAGGAAGTGGGGAAGGGGCCATTGGCTTTCCATTTTTATGGCCTGATTTGGCACAGCGCAAGATGGTCTCTAGTTAACTTGCGCATCGGATCCTTGCATCAATTTGCACCACCCTGGGCATTTTTGCTTATTGCATCTTTCCATTAATTTTGCATGCATTCAAGCCACCAAATCTGCCACCATTTTAACCCGAACCCTAACCCTGAGGTCATTGTGTACAAGCAGCGCAAGAACGGAGAGCTTAACAACAGAAACTAAGGGAAGCAAGACTTAACGAACAGTTTCTCACTCAATGGAAATAATTAAAAAAAAGTCTATTTCAGGGAAAATCAATAAGTCAATCAATAACTCCAGTGTCATTATGCAAGCACAACAGAATAGCAGTTGCATCAACCTCAAATGGTGCACTGTATTAAAAGACTTCACACATATTTACAAGGAATAAAATAAGGCATGAATGAGATAAAAGATAATAAATATCAGTGATTAAAAGAACAGAAATAGTACAAAAATATAAACAATATGAAGTATAATACAATAACAATTATACAACTAACAAGTGTGCAAGACATCGGCAGCAGCATATGGAGTGATGGGTGTTGAATGACGTGTCAGTAAATATTGCTCATGCTCAAAATGATTGCAGCACATCAGTCTTTTCAGTCTGAGGAGATGTCTCAAGTATTTTCATCACTGTCGGAGTGGTCGTCTTTTTCTTCTCCACGTGTGTTTGACTTCATGTTATCTTGAATAATGCAAAACATTATTGTCAGTAAAGATCGTTTCTGCAGCCACAGATAAGGGTCTTAGGAAAATTACTTTCAATTCATTTTCAATTTGTGCTTTCAATCATCCTGAAACAAGACTGGAGGTTCAAATATCAATTTGTATGTATGACGGCGGGTGATCTTTTCTCCTGATAATGACAACACCTCTTCATACGTTTTCAACCTCTGTGATTGCTTATTGACAGCTCTATATGATATATTTCTATGGTGGAAAAATGTAGGGTGAAATTACAGAATGATTATCATAGATTTCCAATAAGCAATGTCCTTTGAAACTCATTGAATATAATACATATACTTGTATTTGTGTGTGTAAAACATAGCTGGTAATGTGCTGGTCAAAAGACGCCATAAAACTGAGTGTGCATGTTCTCACCGCGTTATTGCGGGTTTACTCCGGTTTCCTCCCAACACCAAAACATGTATCATGGTGCTGTGAATGGGGGGGGGGGGTTGCATCAAGAAGGGCATCCGGTGTAAAACCTATGCCAATTCAAATATGCAGATCATAAAAAATCTGATCTCAGATGATCCACTGTGGCGACCCCTAACGGGAAAAGCTGAAAGATGAATAGGTTGTTTCAACACAAACATTTCAGTTACTTGAATACGTTCACCTTTCAACTAAAATGAATCCCAGCTTTGAACCTATTAAATCTAGATGTCCTTTGACCTGCAAATCATCATCAAAAATGGATTTGTCAATCGCTCCTACCATGGCCTTTGGCCTCAAAACATGAGTTGCTTTTGAATAGTTGAAATGGGTCTAATGGGACAAATCTCCCCAATGGGGTCAGAAACGTGTAACTTAGTAGTCATTTTGAGAGTGTATTGATTAGTTTTAGCTCTCTCATTTTCATTTTAAGCCTGTAATTCCTAACACCCGACTCCCTCTGGCTGCCGTCTGTTATCTGCTCTCTTGGGTCCAATCCAGTCGATCACATAAATGTCAGAGTTTGAGAGAGAAACAAACTGAGGCCGACACTCATTATAGCTTCAGTGACGCAGATCTGGGCCTGAGACTGTGCCATCCTCTCACTGTTTTTTGGGCTGTTTATTGTTGTTGTTTTTGAACTGTGACTTAGAGGGCGGACAACTCGGAGACAAACATGGCCCGCCAGTCTGTTTGTGCTTCTGCCAGAGCTGACCGAAAAACAGGCAACCATGCCTGACTGGGGCTCTAATGAGAGAACTTGAAAGGGTCAACATCTTAGAGGAAATGAGCGAGCCAGACACAAAACACACACACAC
>CAKAOI010025903.1:0-37056 GCA_916701655.1 Sebastiscus albofasciatus | reverse complement strand
GGGGATTTTCCCATAAATCTGTTTTTTATCACTTTGCACGCACCACCTCCGTCTTAGAGATTTGTGGAAATGAGGACTCTATATATAATCCGGGCAAGGCAAGTAGCATGAGCCTCCTACAGCAGGCGGCTACTTTCTGCGTTTAATTCCAGTCAGACTCAGAGACCACCCCACCCCAACCACAAAGCCACAAACTGTTCAGCCTGCTGAACCACTGCATCCAGTCCCACACAACCAGGCCCAGGGACAGCGTCATCCTGCAGGCCATAAGACTGCTGAACTCTTGAGCTCCTGAGCTCATCACACGTCACTTTACCATTGTCACTTTACCTTTATACACTTTACATACTGTTTTACAAACGGTTACACCTCTGTGTATAAATATGTATATATATATACATATTTATTATTTCTCTATACATACTAGATTCCTATTTACACCTCTGTATACATATATTACTTCTCATCATGCATATCCTGTATATACCACATCCTGTTTACATTCAGTTTTCCCATCTGAAATACTGTCTTCATCTAAATTACAAATTTACATTACAAATTTTCATTACTATTTTACATTTACTTATGTTTATATTTATTTTAACTGCACTATTTTATGCCTTAGATTATCATTTTGCTTTTACTTGTGTGATTTTCCCATTTATATATACATATTTTAGAACAAAGATTTTCGTTCGACAAATGACAAGTAAAGAACTTTGGAGCTTGAGTCACATTTATGGGAAATATGCCAGCTTGAAATAAACCATACATTTCCTTAGTGCTATTTTTTTATATTTGAATGTATAAATCTTTGTATTGGTCTCACTGGTCTGGGAGAAACTCAGGAAATTGGATTCAATCTTGTAGAAAGTCAGACAATATCAGCAATTTTAACAATAACTGTTAAAATGTAGTGCCATCTACTGTATTTTTGTGTGTATTTTTGGTTTCTTACCTTCCAACAGCACTGCCACCAGCGGTGTGCGATCACTGTTCTTGGTCTGCTGCACCAGCAGCTCTCCGTCATCCAGGACGTGAGTGACCGGGTCGCCCCATTTGATGATGCCGTTCATGATGTAGCTGGAGTAATCCTCCTGGTTTGTACCAAACGCCTGGATAAAAACACAAGGAAGGGTTAGGAACGGTGTTCAGCCTTTTCAGATTATAGGATTAAACTGTATTCTGCAAATCAGGGACATAATCTCTAAAAAAGACCAGGTACATACAGGTTTTATGTCATTGTTGAGGGATCCAAAGAAGTCACTTCTGGTGACCTGCAGCTTCTCTGCCTTCTCCATGTCCACTTCCACTGTAGATGTGGCCTGGAAAAGAATATATACAAACACATACAATATATAAACACATAAAACACATCGAAACAATGTCAGGATGGCATTGTGTCCAGATGGAGTCTTTTTCTGTGTTTTGGGTTTTCTATACTGTGTTTTCCCTCCTTTGCCCATCTATACACCTTCTTGGTCTTTGTTGGATCCTTGATTTTGTTATGAAAGTTTCAGTTTAACCTTGTTAACCCAGTTTAAAGTTGAATTAAAATTATGTTCTCCAAGTTCCTGTTGTCTGTGATCTCCTGCATTTGGGTTCACCTGCTCAAATGTTGCCTAGTTTGAACATAACTTCTAGCTTAAGTCTGAGTTTACGAGTTACTAAACATTTGAGTGGTTGCACCAGCTGAAATAGTTCCAACGTAGGCGTAAGTTACTACTTAAACTTACACCTAGCTTGTGCTCGGTGTAAAATAGCGGTTGGCATGGCGCGTTGTTTTGAGAGGTGGGATAACTTTGTTGGATAAGGAGGAGCAAATTATACCAGCTGTTTTACCGGCGTTGGCAACACGCTCCATGATAGATTACAACTCTTGGACATTCATGATGACTGATTTATACATTACGCTCCCGTTTTCCATGAGCGGATACAGAGGATTACCAACCTGCTGGCAGCAGATTAGCAACATGATTCATGATTCAATTCAAGTGCATATATCTACTGCAATAAGATCAGTCACACTATCGTTATGTCAGCACTGTGTAAAATAAAGTGCATAGCTATACATATAAAATAATACATAAGTGGCCATATATATATATAGTAAATCTCAAGATGGCAGCCCCTGTATCCGGGATATTTTGGCTTCAGTTTTGTTCAGTGGGAGGTAGTGGAGAGGCGTCGTCCATCTTTATAAACAGTTTTTTTTTTTTTTTTAACATATTTAAGTAGTGACTTCTCACTGCAGTAGCATCCTAACCCAACCCTAAAGCAAACTTTGTGTATTTGAAAGTGCAAAGTGACCTTGATGTGTCGGTTCATGGCGGTGGACTGAGCGGCCCTGACCAGCCCCTCCAACTCCGCACCACTGTAGTTCTTAGTGTCGGCCGCCAGCTCCTTGATGTCGACGTCGGGAGCCATCAGGTTGAAGCTCCGCATCTTGTTGGTGTGGATGGTCAGGATCTGGACACGCCCCTTCTCATCAGGCAGACCTGGTGGCGAGACGACGAGGTGGCGAAAGACGTACAGGGGTATGGAGAGGAGAGAAATGAGTGTGCAGAGGAGGAAATAAACAGGTAAAAAGGGGAAATTAGTAATATGCCACTAATATGGATGTCTCTATTCACACATTCTCTAGAACACATTCAATTCAATTCAACTCCATGCTGCTTTATTGGCATGATGTAATTAAAAAACATATTGCCAAAGCATATACATAATCAGAGAAAAAAATATTACTGTGAATACATAAACAGTAGAGATATACAGTACAGGAAATGAATTAACTATACGTATTGTATTATGTTTCAGTATAAGATAAGAAGACAAGACAAGCAGCAACAGACTTTTGATAATTATGGAGCTCTGAAACTGACAAAATGTAATAAAAGGGTATTAGACAAATCAAAAATATGACAATAATATGTCAATAAATAATATTGTCAGCTGTGGTCCTTGATGAAAACAAGAGAAATACAGGAATAAGCATGCTGTCTGTGAACCAGCATTAGCCAACTTGTAAAACGCTTTAGCTCCTGTTACAAGGGTTTCTACAATAACGCTACAGCAATATGTATACAGTACAGTATACATATGACATTATGTACACTGGCTGGTGTAGTTTTATGATGAAAGTTAGCCTCAGCTATATGTTACACACAGCCCATGGACCAATCACTGCTCTGTATGTACACGGACACACCCATCTCATTATCATATCAGCATTAGAGCCTCTGAACACCCACACAGGTGTTTTCAGTTAATCTGGCTGGATTAGACCTCTTCTCAGGACCGTGTGGGCATGTATAGATTAATTCATTGGCATCTTCCTGAATTTCTTGTTTGTAAAGAAAGAGACATGGAAAAAGAGAGCGTGAGAAAGAGAAGGTGTCCCAGAACACTCACTGATTTCCATCTTGACCTCAAACCTGCCAGGCCTCATCAGGGCATCATCTATCAGGTCAGGCCTGTTGGTCATACCTGGAGAGGAAGAGAAAATAACAGCTGATGTTAGAGCCATTCATCCTTGTTGGGAGTCAGCTTTAATATTTTCCACTCCACCCCTCTTTCATAGAGCCATTTCTGTCTTTTTTTGGGGGTACAGGGAGTCTTTAGGGGGAGATAGCAGGTCAACAGTAGATGTCACATAGAAGTGGTGTACATCATCTGAAAGCTGGGAATCTGAAGATTAATTTGAGATGCAGCATTGTGTGTCAAATTGTTTTTAAATCAGAAATAAACATGAATTACTTAATTAATTGACATAAATTGTGAAAGTATATAACTGTTTAGAACATTATGATCGAAGTATATGATGGCCATTCCTATACTCTATTTTTGGGGTTGATACCGTTTGTTACACTGCGAGAATTGATAAAAATGATCAATAATCCCTCCAAAATACCACATTAAGACACCAAGACCTTGAGGAGCACCATAGAAAAAGCCATGCTGTGATTTGGGATCAAAAACTTTCGACATTTGGAGATTTCTGCTAGAATTGCATTTTTTGGCGATTGGATAGTGAGCACTTCTGTTCTGGAAGCTGCTTAGAAACCCCCTTATTGTCAATCCAGCTAGGAAAGCCATCCATCCTCTGAATGCTTCAGGTCTCTAGTTTGTGGTTGTAAAGTTTCATGAGGCTGTGATTATCCTAGATGTCACCACAGGTCATTTTATACAATGAGCTCAGGTTTCAAAAAATTTTCTCACTATATGAAATGGCTACTATGGGGACTAACATCATCACACATGAATATAGTTGGGCTCATTGGATCCAGCTACAGTGATACCCAATTTATGTAATTCCTAGACTGTTTAGGGACCCCAGCATGCAGAAGTATTCAAACACACCATTTTAGAATAGATGAAAATAACATATTTATACTGCATGAAAAAAAAATGCATGTGATTATCATAAAGTGGGCATGTCTGTAAAGGGGAGACTCGTGGGTACCCATAGAACCCATTTTCATTCACATATCTTGAGGTCAGAGGTCAAGGGACCCCTTTGAAAATGGCCATGCCAGTTTTTCTTTGCCAAAATTTAGCGTAACTTTGTAGTGTTATTTAGTGTTCTTCGCGACAAGCTCGTATGAACATGATTCCTGAGGATTTTCTAGTTTCATACGATACCAGAATATTAACTTTAGCTCTTAAAGGTAGAGTGAAGCCTAGAGCCAGCTACAGCCTCTGAAAGTCGGCCGAGGTCGCAGGCGCCCTCAAGTAGTGGAAGCGAACCCATTCAGACCATATTCATTACTGTTTCCTTTTTTATTTTCAACTTTTATTTTCAGTTAATATTCTAAATAATTACAGTGACGAATACCCCTTATATATTTTGACTTTAAGCTAAGTGGGATTAATATGTTGAGGTGTACACGTGAAATAACATCATCACCATCATTTATCTGAATACATGTTATATGTATATTTACTTACATATAAGATCAGTTCCCCCTGCTATTGTGTGACACATTCCTCCGAATGAATTTCATTCAGTAAATATCAAACAGCATAAATTAGTTACATAAATCTGCCCTCCCTCCTTCCTGCTATTCCCTCAATCTCTGCTGTTCCCTCATTGGCTGTTACGATGGTGGTGGTGGTGGAAAAATAAATATCACTGCAAGGTTTTTACCATCTGGGACTAGCGATTTGCGAGCACTACTTACAGATCCCAATACGGTGGCAGTTATAAAAAAGTGATTGTTGCTTGCAGATTGCAGAGTCTTACAGGGCTCTTACATGCTCTTGCATGGATCACAAACACGTGCTTTGATTTGACTGGTAATACTGGATGTGCGTGCAACAGGCCCTGCTCTGTAATCAGTATAATGTGTACCATACGGCTGGCGGGGATGCTACTGACCGATGACCAGGATGTTGTTAAGCTGCTCCACGCCGTCAATCTTAGACAGGAGCTGGTTGACCACGGTGTCATGCACGCCTGTGCTGCTGGCGCCCGTTCCTCTCTGCTTGCAGATGGCGTCCAGCTCATCAAAGATGATGATATGGAGGCCACTGTTGGCTCCCAGCTAGACACAGGTCGAAAATGGATTAATTCAGTTTTGTTTTTTATTTAATTGAACATTGAACAAGAAGTACATGTAGCGCCTCTCACCCTCTTCTGCTCATCCTCCGCATCAGCGAACAGTTTGCGGATGTTGGCTTCAGACTCTCCCACGTACTTGTTGAGGATCTCGGGGCCGTTGACGACCTTGGGTTCGCGGGCGTTGAGCATCTTGCCAATCTGCCTAGCCATCAGAGTTTTACCACAGCCTGGAGGCCCAAACAGCATGATGCCCTTCACGTGCTTACACCCTGCAACAAAGGAAGAGGCGAAGGAGAAGACATGCCAAAAGGAAGAGATAGAGAGGAAGAAATAAAAAAAATGGAAGGAACAAAAGTAAGATGGGGGAAATGTGAAGTGTAATAGGAATCAGAAAGGAGGGATGTAAGAAAGAAGGAAGAAGTCAGAGGAAAGAGAGGATGAGGCAGGAGAGGAGGGGAGAAAGACGTATGCATGTTGTGAAATAGTTTAGTGCTCAAAGCCAGAGGGAGAAGAAAACAGATTAAACTAATGTATCATAAAACCATGGAATAAATTGTATGTTGCTCTGTGTGAGTGTGTGAGGAATAAAAAGCTGCTGTTGAACTGTGACTAACGCCGTTTCCTCCATCGTATTATTGGGTATTAGATGTTGCTACTGCAGGGACCACACAGTATACAAATATACTAGCAAGGCTAGTTATGCAAACCAAAAGAAATAAAAAAATGGAAATAAAATATAGCCTATTATTTTACTACAATACATTCTATGATGGTGTATTAATGCCATTGTGGGTAAAAAAAAATAATTGGCAACACTTCATAATAACCATCATTTATAAATGGTAAATTGATAGTTGATTAAACTTATTTAATAGTTATTTTACTGTTACTTGATAAACAACAACATGATAATAATGTTTACCAATTAATAGCAATGCTATAATTGATGTTATTTAAACAGTTTTTAATTGCACACATTATAACATTTTATATGCTTTATACTGTAGTATATAAAATGGTATAATGAAGTATTTGTTAATGATTAAGATATTGTTTGTAAACGGTCTATACATATTATTTGGATGACTATTATAAAGTTGCAACTGATGATTATAATACCTTGTTAAAAGGTTAATAAATACTTTGTAAAGTGTCTATAAGCAATATTTAGATAGATAGTTAATATTTTGTCAATGGTTAATAATTGGTTTCTGGTCCATCTATCTATGTAATGTTTATAGATGTAATACTTTTTTTTAAGTTTTACAAATCATTTAGTAATCACTAACAAATACTTAATATAGTACATAAAATGT
Organism: Sebastiscus albofasciatus; assembly: GCA_916701655.1. NCBI lineage: Eukaryota > Metazoa > Chordata > Actinopteri > Perciformes > Sebastidae > Sebastiscus > Sebastiscus albofasciatus. The sequence goes on along the minus strand of CAKAOI010025903.1, from coordinate 30,180 downwards.
TATAATGTGTGCAACAATAAACTGTTAATAAATAGTTTACTAGTATAATCAGAATGTAATTGTTATCGTCTCCTATCAGCTATGATACAATATATAATTTATAAACAAATTATTTCATATTACACAAACTAATGATAAAGATCACGATCAAGATATTATAGCACTACGAATAATTAGTAAAAAATATTAATTATCATTTTGTTGTTTGTTAATAGTAAAATAAGTATTCACTAAAATTAAATAACTATCAATTTATCATTTATAAATGATGGTTATTATAAATAGCTACCAAAAAATTACAGAGCCGGGGGAGGGGGGTGATAGTCTGAGAAAAAATAATTGAATTTCCAAAATTAAAGTCGTAAATTTACTCAGAACTCACAAATTTACGAGTAAAAAAACCTCAAATCAGTCGGCTATGTTATTGTTTTTTGAATTCCCTGCAATGTCTCCTCAAAGTCTGGATGCTTATGATATTAAGTAATGAGTATAATGACCATTTCCTTATTGCTTAAGCTGATTGCAAAGTATAATTAAATTTTGTCATCCAGTGATGATGTTGATCCAACCTTTCAAAGTGAAGCCGTGTGGTTCCTCGACAAAAAAACACAATTTTCCAAGTTTTTTTGTGATCGTAAATATGTGACAGTAGAGAATTTCATGTTTTTTTACTTGCAAATTTATGACTTTATAATCTCAGAGAATATCCAAGTTTTTTTTACCCCCGGCCTATACCTATGATGGCCCCAATAAGCCATCATAACATTCACTTGTTGGTTGAAATGGATTTAAAAAATGAAAGTACATGCATTACATACAGTAAAGTCTCAAAAACTAAGGCAGTCCAACATGGTAAAAATATGAAAAGTGACCAAACGGAGTGAGGATAGAGAGAGTTTCTCACCCATCTGCTCCACAATGTCTGGAGGGAAGACTCGGGAAGCGAAGGCTCTGCGGAAAATGGCGGAGAATTCCTTGTCCAGACCTCCGATTCCCATCTTCTCAAAGTTCCACTCTGGGTTGATGATTGTCTGTCGGGCCTCTTTGGTCTTTGCCTTACCTGTTAAAAGAAATAGGGGAAACTACTTGACCAGCAACTCATAGATGTACTGTATTTCTTTAAGGCAAGTAACTCTACAAGGATAGAGTAAAACATTTGTTTCACCATCCTGAAAATAAACCGTGTTTCAGGATGTTGTCAGATGGGATTTCTGTAGCTCAATAATTAATTGAAATCCATAAAATAAAAGCCAAGTTTGGTCTATAAGTCTTTCTTGGCCTTTTCCTTAGCAGAGAGGTGATTTATGGAAGATGATGCATCAGTGAGAGAATACTGTAATGCTCTTACTGCCATCATGTGGAGGAAATAGAAAAGGGACTGGAAAGAATTGAAATATCTCAGCTTTTTAAAACGTTGTGTTACACTGAAAGAGTCATGCTAAGAAAAACGGGTTCCGACCACATTTAAACCTTGATTTAGTGACATATTTTCCTTCTCTTTTCTTAAACCCTTAAAATCCAGATCCTGAGGTCAATTAAGTTTTGGGGAATAATGAACGTACCAACTAGTGTGAGGGATGAACTCTCTGCCTTCTCAAAAATCACCTGGCTGTTGCCCACCATCAGTCCGTTGTCAATCTGTCAGAGAAAAGAGAGTTACAATCAGACACTTTAGCAAATACAAGGCCATCTTTTCCTTCCTGGGATTCTCTGATGGTTCCCTCCATCTCCTGATTACAGGACTCTTGGTTACATGTAGAATATGAATGCAGTGTGGCCCAGTATGGATAAAACATGTACAAGAGCGAAAGCGTCCCCAGTGCTTTGCGATCTGAAGTGCAATTCTCTCAATGTTTGCACTTCTGCCTATGAATGCATTTTGTCCTTAGAGGCCACCATATTAATGTAGTTTAATAAATAATGAGTATGATGCAATAAATTAGGGGGGTGGGACGCTCTTCTGTATTGTAGTGACACCGATTGTGAGCTGGGTGTATGAGGATCAGGATGAGGCTTAAATTAATTATTATTATGAATTATTTACCAGAAGCCATTAAGCAGCGGCAGTATTATGGTAAACATACTATAGCATATCATTTAACAGTGTTTGTCACTGTAATACCTCCAATCCCCTTGATTTCAGATTATATCCGGATCATTTCATCGCTCAAAAGCAATTACATTTTCAAGCTGATTCTCTATTAGGTATTAATTGGAGTTTAATTATGGAGACGGTGACTATATGTTAGTCCAGTTGACAAGTAACAGAGCTACAATGAGTACTCAGAGACAAGGTACAAAGTTTTCGTTACACTGCAAAAAAGGATTTTTAAGAAAGTAAAAAAAGCCTTGTTTCTAGGATTTTTTTCTTATTTGTTGCCTAAAAAGAAAAATAATCTTGACCAGCAAGTTTTAAATTAGAAAAATAATCTAATTTTAAGAAAATATATCTAACTTTTTCTTAATAAGATATTAAAATCTTAATTAAGGTGTAAATTCTTAAATTAAGTAAAAAATCTTAAAGTCAGCTTAATCAAGAAAACACAACACTCATTTTAAGTAAACATTTCTTACATAACAGTTTCTTTGCTTGTAATAAGCACAATTTTGGCCTATTTTTCTAGTTTTAAGACACATTACAGTCTTAAGGTGTCTAGATTTATAGTCTAGTTTTAAGAATTCTAGCCAAGCTAAATTTGCTTACCCCATTGGCAGATTTTTTTTGCTCATAAACAAGAAGATTTGTCTAAATTTAAGAATATTTTGCTTATTTCTAGAAGGGCTGTTTTTGCAGTGTACACCTTCTTTAATCCTCCCGCATTAAATTTTGAGCATTCTGGTGATTTTCTTATGCACCAATTTATGGTGGAAATGTCTTTTTTTATGTAAAGGAAAACACAAAATTCAGGTGCCAGGTGACAATACAATATATACATATATAATGGAATATAATGGAGTAAATATTTACTCTCTTGTAGATCAACTTTTCTCATTTAATGTTATTTAAAAGTTTTAAAATTATTAGAATAAAGTCATAACTTAATGAGAATAAAGTGAAAAATATCTACTTGACCAACAGTGTGCTGTGCATTATGCTTTCGCTCTGCTGATATGACAGTATCCCCTTGAGACTGACAGACACAGAACCACGCTTGTTACAGGGTGAAATAAGCAGGTAACCTATTTCAACAAAAGCCTAATTTGAGAAAGGCTGGTGACACTTTGACCTTTTCATTCCACTGGTTTTGATGATGATTCGTAAACCACTCAGGGCTCTGCATGCAGGTCAGGTACCTTCTGTTTCTTTCCAGAAGCTGGCTCTCCTCTGAGGATGCTGGCATCCATGGCCTCCATATCTTTTACCATCAAGCCAAACAGCTTGTCGCAGAAACTAAACACGAGCTGAGAGACGGAGAAAAGCAAGAGGACGGTCAAACCAACTACAGAGCAACACCGAACAACAAAGAACAAAGCAAAATGTACATGTCACTCCACATTATTATGTATTTGTGTGAGAGCTGTTTTGTAGGTTTGTGAATATGAACCTGCTGGGTAACGGAGAAGGCCTGGTTGTTGAACTGTTGGATGAACTCTGCAGCCATCTTGTCCGAGTCGTAGGGGGAGGAGTCGGTACTCTTCTTCTGCAGGAAGTCAATTTCGATTGTCATGGAGCCAATGCACTGCTTGGACTTGTCAAAGTTGTAGTTGGCCACTGTGGGGACAGACGGGGGCAAATTGAACATATGTGATGAATGAATGCAACATCTTAGAGAGACTAGCACTGTTAGATTGTATTAGAGGAGGAGGGCGACAGTTTGGAGGGTGGTGTCTTTTACCATTGGCCTTTTCAACACTGAAAACACTAATCACAACTAGCAGTGTGTAGTATCTCCCCACTGTGATATCAAAGCTGGGTAATGTTAGCAGCTCTGCCCTGCTCTTCATTGGATGGGGGGAAGTTTACACCAGGGACGGGCGATACCACACTTTTTTAATTCTATATATTTTACCAATACCGATACTGATAATTTCTTAAATTGGCATGTGATTTTTAAAAAGAAAATAATGTTAATTTTTAGAAAAATATACCTATTTAAAGCATATTTACCACATTCCTGTAACTTTATATTTTAGCCCTATATTTTTATACACTATTTTATGTCTTAGATTCTCATTTTACTTTCGTTTGCGTGATTTTCATTTTTTTTATAGCCTGCATATTTAATGAGCGTTGTTGGAGGGAGTCTGAGATCCAAGATTTCCATCGCCAACTACTGCTTCACTGTAATGTTGTGCACATGATTATAAAGAACTTGGAACTTTAAACTTAAATAACAACCCATTTTAAAATGAGATTATGGTGATGAAGTTTAGGAATTTAGAGCAGCCAGACAGAGACGGCAAAATCAAACTAATATTGGTTTTACCTGCTGTACCTGGATATGCTTTGCTTCTCTCGAAACTCTCCTGCAACGTCTTTTGTTGGACAGAGGGTGGTGCAGAAGACTTGGATGCCACCCACGTTTTGTTTATATAATTTATTATCAATATTTTTAAAAAGGAATCAATACCAAATGAGTAGTAGTTTTTTATAGACATGGCAAAAGTCATCTTATCAGATAATGGACTTAAAAAAAAAACAATTAAGTAAATACAAAAAAAAAAAGAGTCGTTGGAAAGGTGTAGTGAAGATCCCTCTCTCCTCTCTCTCCCTGCCCTGCAAGCTCTTCACAGGAAACACAGTCAGTGTCAGGAGTAATAGTGAGGTCATTGATATAGACCAGTAAAGGACTCCAGATTTTATAGTAGGATTCCAGAGATCCTTTCAGGGAGAACTTTAACTTTTCCAATTGTAGGCAGAGTAATATTTCCTGTATCCAACTGTTATGTGTGGGAGGGGAGGCATGTTTCCATTTAAGAAGAATGGATGGTCTGACTAGGAGGGTTGTAAAAGCAATGGCGTGCTGTTTTGTAGTGGGTAGAGTCTGAGATGAGGGCAGGCCAAATAAAGCAGTCAGGGTGTTGGGCACTATATTTATGTAATAGGCCTGCTCAAGGGTTTTAAATACCTTGAAACAAAAGTGTGTGAGTCTTGAGCATGTCCAGAACAGCAGGAAAATACTTACATCTATTACAGGCATCATTTCTGTCAGGGTATATTTTTTGCCAATGTAGCATTGGTATAATGGGCTTTATGGAGCACCATGCCTGGCACGTAAAGATGAGGAGTGCACTAGGCCAATAATGTCACTCCTCAGATCGGGCTTCCAGGAGTCTTTGAGGGGTGTGGTGGGGGCCAAAATTCAGGGAATCGATTTTGTTGTATATGATGGATATTAACCGTTATTCCAGGGTGAGAAATGGATAGATTTTTGATTCTGGGAAACTGTTTTTGGACAAAGTGTCTTATTTGAAAAAAACAGAAGAAGTGGCTATTTGGCAGGTTCAATTTAAAAACTGGCAGAGAAACAAAAAGCTTTTCCTCTTGTAATGTTAAAAAACATACAAAAAAGCATCTAAGCTAAGCCAAACAGAACGTCATAGAAGCTTGATAGTACATTTATCCTTATGTTTATCCTTATGTTATGTTTCAGAAAGTAGTAACTAAGGAGGTCGGGGCTTATAGCGAATGTCAATTACAGCAAAAGAGCAATAATGTTCTGTTTGTATAGTTAACCATCATTATCAGTAATGACATAGAGAAAGTTATACCTTCCACCTCCTGGCCGATAGAGAGACCGGCCCATTTCCTCTACAAGAAAGAGATAAAGAAAGAGTCATAAGGAAAGGCAATCCAACAAATAGTAATCAACACAGAGTGCTTGTGTGTGTGTGTGTGTGTGTGTGTGTGTGTGTACCTGCGGCAGGCTGAAGGCGATGCTTCCAGCTGCCACGGTGTGGTGGGTTTTCACTGTAAACACATACTTGTGGTTGGGTGTGGTCTTCACAGTCACATGTCTGCGGAGATAGGTTATTACATGTGTTATAGTTTCTTTTTTGGCAAGCACATGACTGTCATTGATGTAACGACTATATGCAATGTAACACTGCTCACTCATCTTAAAACCAACTCATCGTATTTGACCTTTGACCCTCTGATATGTTTGTGTCCGCTCCATCTTGTGCTTTAACTTTACATTTCATCTCCATTTTACTCTTGTGTTTTTCTGCCATGCCTTCTTCCCTATAACGACCCTCTTTCTAATGTAGGCGACCTTTCTGTGACATTTTAATGGTATATGCAAATTATTCTCAATTCTCCAGAGTCTTTTATTTAAGATTTATATCTGCAGTACACTTTTGTGCCACATGAGGGAGCCTGAATGTTCGTATAGTAGCCTACTCAAAACATTGAATCTACTATGAAAGGCTATAACGTACATTCTGTTTGTTTTACTGATGAGAGGGAAAAAACGACAGCCTTTTAACTCCACCTAAAAGCATTTCTTTGGCCTTGCTTCTAAAGTATTTAACATGTATATGTTTTCAATAAGACATGCATTAAACAAAGTTGTGATTCATCACACGTATAGCTCTTTGACACAGCTGGTTTACCTAATCAAGATAATATAAGGTGATGCAGAAATGGCAGTGAAAATGGTCAGGAATTGTGAATTGGGTTGCAATGGTTTGTCATTTTTGAAAAGCTGCATTAATTGATTTTTTTTTGGCCATGACATGGTTCATGTTTTAACAAACAATTGCCTTTTACTCATCCAGCAGACATGGAGCGACAATGCATGCAATTTCGTTTCTGGCCAAATATAATGCAAAATATGGTCTAATATTCAGTCTCCTTTTTGCTTTGGTTTGGTCTCCACCAACTCTTGAGGGAAATATGTGCCTCTTTAGCTGCTTCGAAGCTCCACGATATGTTCAGCTGCTAGTTGCTAACATTGTCCGTCTGCTGTTTGGTGCTGAGTAGGTAGCTTCGTGCCGGATAGAAAAGGCTATCATCTAAAATAAAGTAAAAGGCTCCACAGAGAGGGTATCACATGCTGGGATGGAAAACCTCCTTTCACATTACACATAGTATTTTTTTCATTGTTGATTAAAAACATTGGTTAGTGTAGCTTTAATTCATTCATTCAAATACACCACTGATCTTTTTACAGTACTCCATGTCACATTTCAGGAGGTGAGGAAAAAACACCAACATATCATTTCATCAATATTTAATTAGCCAATTTCAAAGAGGCATTATTGAAGAGTTGTGATTGGTTAAGCTTCGATGGTTACTAGTATACTAGTTCTCGGCTCTCGCATAGGCCGTCATTCCAACAAGGTTCATCAAGAGAGTTTGAGTAATAGTGCCTTCAAATGGGGTCATGTTTACCGTGTTCACGAGAAGAGTCCATATGAACGCCCCCCTCTTGTGGTATTCACGACCTCGTAAGTGGAAAGTTTCTGAAAGCTTACGAGTTGTGACATGTTTGTTGAGTTGGCAGAAATGGCGGAGGCCATGGAAGTTGATTTTTCGGGCATAATAAGTGAATATATTGTAATTTTAGTCGTTATAGTTTTTCTTTGTAATTTTATGATATGTCTGAGGAAAATGTTGATATTTCCAACGGCCTCATCTTTTTCCTCTGTCATTATTTGTTTCCTGCATTATGTTACCCACTTGCTAGCTCTCTAAATGATTAGCCTCTGTGGCTTCTAGATGCCGACAGTAACGTTAATATTGCCGTTGATTAGCAGCGGTGTTCCCACGCCTTAACCACTTGAACGTCAAACATATCGTGTACACGACTTCCCATGTTGTAAACACGAGCTCACGAGTTTCATTTGAAGGCACCATGAAACCATTTTTTTTTTTTAATGCTGCTGCTCAGGAATGCATTACATGATATAATTGCAGTGGCTGTTTCACACCTTCATTTGAAAAATTCATGTAACCTTGTTGCTAGGTTACTATAGAAATTAAGTCACGACTTTAAAAATACAATATCTTGCTGGCAGACTTTGAATATCTGCATATACTCATTAGCAGAAACTTTAATTTCCAATAAGCACAACAGTGTTGACCCCAAAAAATAATTAAAAAGAACAGTGGTGGCACCAACACTGCTGCTTGGTGCCACTGAATGATAAAGACAAGGCTGCAGTTGCCATGGCAGTGAAAATCTAGGACAAACTCAAATCACAGATTTACTTTGAGATCTGTCGAGTGGCTCCCACTTTAAAACAAGCATAATGTGTGATTTTATTCTTTTGGATAATCAATAGTTGACCTAATTCTTAATATTATATTTTGAATAAAATAAAGTAATGTGTGCAAATTTGTAGACCTATATGAACCATTTCTCGCATGTTTTTATTTTTGGATTGTCCCACACTTATGTAACCGTACTTATGTGCACGCTTATGTACATTTGCTGCTGCGAGGGGCATGTGTTGTGCCTTCTGAAAACCCTCTGTTGTTTGTCAGCAGCTCGATCCCATCATTTATTTTTTTTAAGCGACATCCCTTGTTTCAATACACAAAAGAGATAAAAGCTGAAACAAGATGAGTGTCTGAATGCTTATCATGTAAAACCGAGAGGTAAAGCTTTTATTTCACAGATGCACAACTGACAGGGACAAAATAATGCAGACGCACAAAAAAATAACGGTGTGTGTGCAATCGTTGCAATTTCATGTAGAAGGTTACGTGCGTTACTTTATGGCTGAATGTGCCAAGTTGGAAGATGGAGGAACCGTACATAATTACTTTTGATCTGACAAGTTAGGATAACATGGATAATCATAGTATTGTTTTTTCCTTTTTAAAGTTAGTTTGAAATATTAATGGTATGCAATTTTTCTGCAATATTGGTTTAATGTATTTACATCATGGATGTATAATAAGTAGGGCTGTCAGAATTGTATATCTCACTGATAGAATCCTTATTTACTGATCAGTTATCATTCATTCATTCATTCATTCATTCATTCATTCATCAGGGATCAGATCAGAATTTCTTTTTTTTTTTTTAAGGCAATAACATACAAAGCATTTTGTTGTTTAGTTTGAAGGACCTGTTGTCGTTAATGTTAAGCTTAACAGCTTATACCAAAAACCTTAACATGAGACTTGGTGAGTGGTTTTACATCAAATTATTGAAGCTTTAATTGTCATTGTTACAATATCCAGCAAAATTAGGATGCACCCTGCAAGTCCTGCAGCCTCATATCAGTTTAATGGCTGTGACCTTCTGGATGGTGGTAACGTGGGTGGATGGATGAGTGTTTTGGACAGGTGAGAAAACGATTGGAGAGATGCCCGGCTGTGTGCCTGTATTGACAAACGTATTGATGAAGAGGCAATAATGACTACTCACTGTCCTGACTGCAGATCCTTCTCGTTCACCACGGCACAATTAGTCAGCGACAGCTCATCTGTCGGGCATCGCGCCGCTTGCATGGTCTGCGAAGAAAAGGAGGAGGAGGAGGAGAAAAAGAGCAAAATGTTTAAGATAGTGCTTACAATGTATTAAAATAATTAATTGCGATTAATCGCTATTTTTTATCTGTTAAAAATGTACCTTAAGGGAAGATTTGTCAAGTATTTAATACTCTTATCAACAAGGGAGTGGGCAAATATGCTTGCTTTATGCAAACGTATATATTTATTATTGGAAATCAATTAACAACACAGAACAATGACAACTATTGTCCAGAAACCCTCACAGGTACTGCATTTAGTATAAAAAAAATATGCTCAAATCATAACATGACAAACTGAAGCCCAACAGGCAACAAGTGCCTTTAAGTAGAATTTTGCTTAATTTTAGATTAATATATTAGTACTTTTACCTAAGTAAAGGATCTGAATACTTCTTCCAACACCATAACACCTTCTTCCAACAGATAACCTAAGATAAAATTAGCAAGATGGATGAGTCATAGAGTACCATAGGAACGGTGACGAAGTTCTCACCTTGATTCTATATTTAGAAAGATGAGAATCAGGGCGTGTCTAAAGGGGCGCCATTGGGCTAAACTACCAGGGGCTCGTGCAGTGCCACTTTTCATATAACACCACCTGTATTAGGGCACATATCTTGTGCAGGTATCTTTTGATGTCTAAATAAAAGCCAAACTGCTCAGCTCTATCTCACATGAAGAAGCCACTTGTGCATCCAAGTCCATGTTATTTTTTATCTGTGATTTGTTTTTACCTTGTTTTGACTTCCCATTTGAGTCTGTAATTCTTTATCTTCCAGGAGTCTCCTACTGCTTGACAGGCATGCTGTAGACAGGTTTAGATATGAGGACACGCTGCCATGTTCTCATTTTCGATTTAAATTGAAAAGCCTTTGCAGAGCAACCATCTCTGCAGCTCAGAAGAAAGGTACAAAAAGCAGCCGCAAGGTTTAGCTGATAAGAGGAATTCCAATGCACATCACTGCAGCCTGAGCACATGAAGTGGTAACCATGGTAACTGCATTAAGCAATCAGACAGAGCCTCTCTGAGGATAAATCGTGTTTTACTGCTGGCAGATATATCACAGGCTTGAATAGCACAGACCCTCTGAGGCAACAAAGGTTACTCTGCCACAAATTGTTTTAAGTCATTTGTTCCAATACATCAGACCTGCACTCGCTGTGGACACTGATAGCTTTCCTCCACTGATCTGTGTATTTCTTCAACTACACCGTTCAAAACAATAAGGGAACACTTAATTATCACAGTATAACACCAAGTCAGTTAAACTTCAGGGATATCAATCTGTTCCTTTAGGAAGCACAAGTGATTGTGAATCACTATCACCTGCTTTGGTGCAAATGAAAGTGACAACATGACACGACATACACTGGTGACAAATCCTCCCTCGAAGAGCAACACGACATGCTGTTTTTTTTTGCTAGAACACGCCCCCTTCACAAATTCAAAAACTGCATTTGAAGCCTGACACACAAAGGAAAAAAATAATTAATGATGATTTAATGAACACAGTGAAATGGGATCAAGTTGCAATAGCTTGTGTCCAGAGGTCTGTTGCTGTTTTAGATGCTACAGATGTGTCTAAAAATAACATTTTATCAATTTCAGAGGTGGTAAAAAAACCCGTCACCAGAAAAAATGTTAGCATTGGATGTTTGTCTTCAAATAATAATGTAACAACGTAACAAAGTAACATAACAAAGTAACATAACAAAGTAACATAACAAAGTAATGTAGCAACGGCGCAACGTAATGGTGCAACGTAACAGCGTAACGTAACAGCGTAAAGTAACAGCTCTAACTGAATGCAAAAACGTCGCCATTCAACGTATCCCTGGTTTGCAGAAACATTCAATGCCAACATTTTTTCTATTATTTTTTTTTTTATTATTATTCACCATTCATCTGGAGTTGTGTTTCTGTCCACCTGGCGAACGTAAGTCCAATATTCACTCTCTTTAGCTCTGTTTTTGGTCTCCACCACCTGTGTCTGTCTGCTGATTGGTACTGAGCAGGTAGTATACAGTTAACCTGACGTGTTAGATGGTTTGTTACACAGAACCATCTGAAAAGCCGTCATTTGAAACTGCTTGGAAAAGGGCAGGCATTTTCAAAAAACTACTTGGCAGGTTATTGGATGAACCATCTGTCAATCAAACTCTTGCCGAAACCAGTCGGGAGAAGAGTGAAAACATCTGTTCCAATGAGAAAAGCGTTAAGTGACTTTGCTCTTCTTTCACTGAAGAAATACTCTCTAGCTCTGATATTACTGATGTTATTAAGCTACGTAAACCTCTTTAGAAGCCGCCTTTATTTTTTAGAACAAACAGACGCCTCTGCATCTCATCACACCCACCTAAGTCATGCCTGTAGCTGCCAGTAACTCCTCACTGGGCGCTGGTTGTTCAGACACAAACATTACTTGAAGCCTGACACGATGGATTCTCTCGTGATCTTGTGATATCGTGAGAATCCAGTTGCCATGCAAAGTAAGTATACCGTAAATCTTTCGAGCTTTTTCACTGAAAACAGCTTGAAAACGACACCATGAGAGCTGTGAGAGCGTACCACAACAGTAAAGTTGCGGGCCAGACGGATAAACAATGAGCTGAAATTCTCCGTAAAGCTGAGCTGAGCTGAGCTGAGCTGCAGATTCAAATGATAATTCCCTGTAGGTTCATCACTATGCATTGTCATATTGTTTTTAAATTGTCATTTGACACATTGGTGTGATAAACATATTAATTACAGCCACTTGAAATTATTCCTACCATGTTTGCAACAGCAGATGGACAACTCAGAGTTGGGTCTTTGTACAGTATGTGCTAATCCATAAAGCTGCTGCATGTAAACAAACACCCATCACCATCAGAGCATTCTGCAACTTGCAAAAGCTGCAGCCTTTGCACCAAAATAGCATAGAAATGCTTTTTATCAGCTGCACTGTCAGGCCTTCTCATTAGGAGGGTAGCCATGGATAGAAATCAAAAACTGTTTCATGGGCGAAACTCCAGATCCAGATCACAGGCAGAATCTAGTAACTAACCAAATCATTTGCATAAGTCCTCCTCCAAATTTCTGCCAAATCCGTTCATAATCTCTGAGGATTCATTGCCAGAACAGACAAATAATTTGTTTATCGTTGACAACAACACTGGTAACGAGGTGTTCAAGCTGTTTCAGCCAACTGAATGTATTTTAAAATTTATAATATTGCAAAATGAGATAAAGTGGCAAACTAGATGTGAGATTTGAAGCAGCTTTCATTTCTCCATCATTACCATGTAGTCTGTACGCTATGCTCAGAGCTAGTGACGTAAAATAAAAAGTGAGAGAGACTGCTTATGGTCGGCGGAAGGTGAGGTGGATGGGTTCAACAAACACAGGACTTGCAACCAGGAGACTGGTGTTCGAGACTGATGTTCCTGTCCTAAAGTGTTATTGAGTTATTTTGAAGTGACGTATGTGGCGTTGTTTCCATACTTCTGTTATGTTGTTTCCATATGTATTTTACTTAGATTACGTACTTATTTTAAAGCCCAACCATGACTTTTTCCCACAAGTGGTTTGAGTGTTTTTTTTGCGTTCTCATGACACGTGATATGTCCTTAATTTCGTGCTATTCATACGCCTTCCCATGAGATTGGGTTGCAATACCATATGCTTAACGTTGTGAAATGATTGGTTAGATTTAGATGACAAAAATCAAACTGATCACTGCATCCTGAGGTATTACGTTTAGTTAGACAGATAGTGATACCAGTGTACAGTATATATATACAGTATTATATTTGTGTTCTCTAACTGTGTATTTATACATAAGAAAATGAGAGAACAGTAGATATAGAGAGGAACTGGGAGAACAGAGACAGCAAGACAAACTGGCAGGAAACACCGCAGTGCTGGCAACACGCCCACGTCACCTGCTCCCCTGTAGTCTGGCCAGACAGAGGTGAAACGGAGCAAGACGAGAGTGTCAAAAGCCTTAAAGGGGCCTTTCAGTCATAATAAATGTAAATCCTTTCCCTTTCTTGTATTTAATCATATTTAATTTTTCCAAAGAGGATTTCATCATGTTCACTGGTTAGATATCCAGGTAATCATCCACTGTTCCTATATCAAACATCTTATATAGCAGGGCTGAAATACAACAAGGACCGTACAATCCCATACCACACAACAATTTACAGCCCAAAAGAATTATACCTCTTGTACAATTTGTTTTTATTGCATTTTGAAATGTGTATATACTGTATCATGAACAAGAGTTACAACTTCAAAATTAAAGATGCATTGATTGATTTTGATTTTTACTTTTTTTTTTTCGCCACTTGGGTGCAGCGGAACAAGCTGTAAACACAATATTGACTTCAGGTGAAAATTAGCTGTGGAGCTAAGCCTGGCACATTTACATTGATGTCGTTAACGTCAGCGTTGGTTAATGTGCTTAGTCCCATAGAAATAAATAACTACACAAACAGAAAGTTGCCTATTTACATATTCAGCATATATGGAGCAACATTAGCATTCATTCGGAGTCATGTTTCTCAAGAACTGATGATTTTAAGTCCAATGTACACTCTCCTTTTAGCTCTGTTTTTCTCTCCTCCAACTCCTTAGGGAAATATCTGGCTGTCAAACTTCAGTTGTCGGTACATATCAAAGATGTCCATGTATTTTTTTCTATTATACAGGACATCAGTGCTTAATCATTAGGACTTATTAGCTCCTTGCTTGTATCAGGACAAAAACATAATTTTTTGAGCGACTGTAAATCACAAAAGGTCTTAAAGCAACTCTGACTAGTTGGAATATTCGAAATGTTCACTGTGCAATTATGTCTCACTGAAATTAATTTGCAAATATCGGAAATATAATCATAGACAATCAAGCAAACCCATATTCTGTTAAAAAGATATTTCCCCTGTTGAACACAATATAAATGTGATACATGATGGAAAATCTTTTGCGGTAATGGAGATGGGAAATATTACTTTAAGTAGGGACAGCAAGGTGGCAATATAGATGACAGAGTGGGCAGTAGAGAGCAAAAGTATCATGAAATACTTGGAATATAAATGCATGATTGCTGCAGTTATCTGCAAACTGCATCCCATCTGGGTTACCCTAGAAAGCATCTGGGTAACCTAGAAAACAGTGAATATCAAGTGTCAAAACATGATTTATTTAATACCCAAAGCAATTTATTTGAAGCAGCGTTTATTTGCGATGGACATCAGAGATAATGATGTCCTCTGAAAGTATAACAATTAATCTTTAAATATGTGTATGATGTCTGAGTTATGATATTTATGAGAGAAAGAGTGCGAATTTGGACACAAATTGCATCAATCAGGCAGTAAGGGTTTTAAAATTGCCTCCACGAGCTGTGTCACAACCACTGCTGTGGCTCCAACTACAACCACAATAACTAGAGAAGTTTATATGGAGTTTTTGTTAGCATTTTTCCAACACATTCTCAATCCTAACTTGTCACATACGGACTCTTGGTAAGGACCCCTTGGCGTTCCCGACGTAAGTTAAGCACATTACGTATGTGACGAACTTAAGTATGTTACATTACTACTTGGTTAAGTTAAGGAAAATATTTTTTTTTCGGGTTAAATAAGTAAATTTGTTACGTAACTTAAGTCACATACGTAACCTAAGTACTTTAAGTATGTGACGTAAGTTAAGTACGTTACGTAAGTTGATTTGAAGATGTAAATGAAAATAAGTCAACACTGACTTTTAGTTTCAACGTGACGTCAACCGTTGTTTTGTGGACTGCAGTATTGAAGCCTTGAGTTCTAATACGTTCTAACATGTTGTAAAACTGAATGAAACGTCACCTTTTGAACACACTAAAAGGCTTCTTTAGGTTTAGGCAACAAAATTACAACTTCTTTAAGTTTATGCAAAAAAAAAAACAGTTAAGTTTAGGGAACCTGTCATAATTACTACGGTCACTAGAGGTTGCTGTGTTGTTCTTTTATACCTTCTTTTGATGACCTACTATGTGAAAAGATGATAAAACCTACTAGTGGGTGTAGTAGGCCCCTACTGACCCACATCTATGGGGCTTATCGCGACTGATAATGCCTAATAGCCTGACAACAGTCTAATTGTCTGTCGACACTGACTACAACCTCCATTTTCTGCAGAGGAGCACACTTGTACAGACAGCTTTTAAGCAAACAGGCCTAAGGATCAGGGTTAAATGACTTTTTTTTGTCAACCATTTTGTGCGTTCCACGGCATTATTACCAAATCTCTTAAATATAAACCTTCAATCCACATTTAAGATCTTAGATGTTACCAAAACACGGCTAATGTGCTAAAACACCAATGCACCTCACTGGGTTTTGATCTGTATTCAGACTACCTGCCACCTGAATCGGAACAAATCCATTTAGTTCTGGGCTCCAGAGACTAAGCGTTCTGTGAGAATGTTGCTGCGACAGGGGAGCAGATTAATGGATGCTAATGAGTTAGCATTTCCATTGAGTCAGCACATGACACCAGCTTGACATTGCAGCTCACTGGGTTGCAATAGTGCCAGGCATACTAGGGTTGTTGTTATGTGTATGGTTGCCTATGGATGTCTCATGAGGTGCTAAACAGCTATCCAGTCTGAAGCAGGGAGGGGGGGACTCGGAGCGGTACGTCCGCTATACAACCATCTCCTAGAGAGCCACAAACAGTCAGCACGGCAAAATATATTCCACATGACGAGGAAGATGGCAGCTCGTTTTGAAAATTCAACAGGTGTGGATCCATACATACCTTGAAAAATATTACGACCTTGTGGGCGCCAGCGGAGGCAAGCAGAGAGGAAGGACAGAAGACAGTATTTGAGATGGAGGGGGACTTAGAGCAGCGGGCTGGGGGCTGAGTGCGAAGCTGCGGTGGCTGAAGACGGGTGCATTCAAGTTTCATTCACTCATGCAAGACCACACTCATATAATGAGATCACCTGGGATGGTGTAAAGTGCATGCTGACCAGAGTTGGGGTTTGTTTGGATTCAAAACCATTTTTTAAACCAAATTTTCCCGTTTCCCCAAATTTACCCATTTACACCCCAAATCTGGTAGTGGTCGGATGATGTGCCATGCCAAACATACACTGTTATGTTTATCATAAGGCTGTATCTCTTCCCCACATTAAAGACAAAGTTCCAACTGTCTTATTGTGGTAAGAGACATGGATACAAGAGAGAGGAATCAGCTGACTTCGTTCTCTGATGGGTAAATGTTAATTGTTAATGTATGATATGTGAAATGTAATCAATGTGACCATACTGGGAATGGGAACCTTTACTGTGACATGCCCTTATGGTGATTAGCTTCCACATTTCATTCAATCAATAAATCAGTCAATCAGGTATCAATACATTTGAAAAATCCATAATTTGTGATTGAATTCCCTCAAGGGCAGTGATTCACCCCAGTACTAGTACGGTTATTGCCTTGTGATTTGTCTACCGTTGTATTGTTAGGATTGTTAGGACTGGATCAGTTAGCATTAGCCGGCATGCTCAAACATACAAGACATCACAGGTAGTGGTAACAGTGTCAGAATAACAAGTTTTTAACAAGTAGTCATGTTAACATCATTTGTCCTGCTTGAATTCCCTGTTTGACTCCCTGCTCCAGTTTCTGAGCAGAGCTGTGTCTAACTTTGCCTGGAGGAGGCTCTGAGCGACCTCTGACAGCTCTTTAATCTCATGAGGGACAGTGATTTCAAGGAAAGAATACTTGTAGGAGCAGAAACCACATTATTATCTAACTCTTTGCATCTTTGTGTTGCGAATACTTGGTAGTAATTGGCTTGAAATGAAATCACACAGCTTGGAGATTTCATAAAATAGGTTATGAAAGCATAGTATGTATGACTCATATGTTAAGGGATAGTTTGACATTTTGGGAAATACCCTTATTCGCTTTCTTGCAGAGAGTTTAATGAGAAGGTTGATATCACTCTCTCATGTGTGTACGGTAGATATGCAGCAAAAGCGAGCAACTGGCTAGCTTAGCTTAGTATAAAGACTAGAAACAGCTGCCCTGGCTCTGTCCAAAGGTAACCAAATCTGCCTGCCAACACCTCTAAAGCTCACTAATCATCAGGTTATATCTCGGAACCAGTAGCTTCCTGGAGTCATCTCATTGGTTGCCTGGCAACTGGTTCTGGCCAAGTACAAGAAATAGGCTGCGTCTGAAATCGCATACT
Source organism: Sebastiscus albofasciatus (assembly GCA_916701655.1). Taxonomy (NCBI): domain Eukaryota; kingdom Metazoa; phylum Chordata; class Actinopteri; order Perciformes; family Sebastidae; genus Sebastiscus; species Sebastiscus albofasciatus. Next base: position 12,520 of record CAKAOI010025903.1, on the reverse strand, counting down.
TTGCACTACATACTCAATATGTGTCAATAAACAGTTGTAAGTATCTTTTCGGACGCTCTGAACTGCAATTACCACGTCACTTTCTGAGAGCATCCTTGCTGGTTTGAGATGCGTAACCATGGTGACCTGTACCAAGCTCTTTTGACCAAACAACGATTTGTGAGAATCACAAAGTCTGAACTAACTTGAAAACTATATCGTGCTAATAGCAAAAGTGGAATATTATACTATGAATGAATGAACTGAAGCGTTATTGACGCTACAGAGCTGTCCACCATTGTATATTAAGAACGTTGCTGCAGCATTGCATTGTGGGATATTTATGCTGCCGTAGTGTTGAGTGTTTGCATACTAATATTTCACAGGAAATAGTATGAAATTCACATACTATTCATTTCATACTAGGGTTTCAGACATACTAAAAAATCTCACTTACTGTTTTAGCGTACTGAATAGCCTGTTAGTATGGTAGGAAGGATAGGAAATTCGGACGCAACCGGAGTCTGTCTTTGGCCAAAAAAAGGTAAATTTTCCAGTTTTACACTTTGGTTTTCCTGTACACAAACACTGCCTAACATGTTAATTCAGAGGTGCTGGTAGGTGGATTTTGTTAGCTTCGGATAGAGCCAGGCTAGCTGTTTCCCTCGGTTTACAGTCTTTATGCTCAGCTAAGCTAAGCTAACCCATTGCTGGCTCCAGCTACATTATAATTAAACAGGCATGAGTGGTATCAATCTTCTCATCTAACTCTCAGCAAGAAAGTGACTAAGCGTATTTCCCAGCCAGCAGAACATTTTGCACGGAGAGATCACAGTTCTTCAGAAGAGCAGATTGAGAATAAATTGCTGACATATTTCCAGGATCTCATGACATTAAAATTGTCCTTCCTTATTTCCATCCATCCATCTGTTTTCCTTTGCTTCCTTCCATCTTCCTTCCAGTAATAAAATATTTACAATAGGCTTTTGTCTTTTGAAAAAAAGTGTGCTACGACTGCAGCGTGTCAGTAGAGCTAATAAAAAGCTTCAACAGTCTCTTTGTTTGATCTACGTGGAGGAAATACATCGTCAGCCCCTGTCTCTGGTTTGTCTGGAATATGAGAACATCTGTTTGAGTTGCTGCTGCCTCAGATGTTTCTTTTATTTCTTCCTCTGACCTGCTGTTGTGTTGTAGTCTCTCATATTTACTGTAAGTGAAAGGGGAACACCACCCAAATTCAGAATTCCAGTATATTATTTCCATGGCCTAGGAAAGTGCAATCAATATTAGTGAACATGAGCTACTCTCTCGCAAAGCCAGAAACCAAAGAAGGAAGTCTCAAACTTGTGATGTCATAGGGTATAAAGTCTGGAGCTGCTCCGTAGACAAGGAATGAGAGGCTGACTTTGTGGACCCACAAAAAGTTTGTTTTAGCAATCTAGTTTTTGGATTTAGGAGAGAATTGTTCATGTTTGCTAATATTTTTTGGTCTGTCTTACACCATAGAAATAACATGTATGAATTTTGAAAATGGGTGTAGTTCCCCTTTAAAGTCTCCAATTTCCTGCTCTCATAAAATCATCTAAAAAAATAATCAGTCCCAGGGCTCTCTGTGAAATGATTTTGGTTCACCATGTCGCCCCATCTCATCAGTTAATGTGTTAATTTCAGCATTGAATCAGTTTTATGACCCTGAAATAAATGTAACTCCCGCCTGTTAATAGACACTTTTTTTCTTATTAACAATCATTCTGTCTCCCTCCCCTGAGCCTGTGATTAATCTGTGGTACGATCTCCTACTTTTTCAATATATTATTCCAAAAGTGTTTTGGCAAATGTGATGTGTGTGAAACTGCAGAAGCAGGGAGTGGTCGGATACTGAAACGGCGACTCCCTGCATCTCCCCTCGCTCGCTCCAAATATTCCAACCATGCCATTAAATTATTCAGTCTACTGGGCCTCAGGAGACGTATCCAGTCAGACGCCTGCAATCGATGGGTAACGAAGCTCTGCTGCATCACAGCCTAGGGCTTAAGGTAGTGACACAGAAGATAGCATGGTATATCTGGCATCTCATGTTGAGCTTAATGAATTCTGAAGACGTTCTCAGTTTTCTGCTTTTGTCAAATAGTCTAAGTTACCAGTGCTCTAAAAATACACTATGATATATTACGTCAGCAGAACATCTTCCCATGAGTCATATCTTTCATCAATATCTTATTTTGAAGGTACAAAGCACTCTCTGAAGATGGAATGGAAGTTGGTAGTTGCAATGCGTTTGTTTTAAGGTCTCTGCCCTAACATGACCTGATACTGCCCTACTTTCTGGCCTCTCACTGAGATATACTGTAGCTGCACTAATCAATATTTTTACATGAGCAATGGGGCTCCTGACTGACAGGCGAATTCACAAAGAATGGATTGCGGACGCTGATAGCACCGTGAGTTCATTCATGAGATCATTTGCAACACAAGGTCCGATTCACAAAAGATATTGTGCTAATGATATTATAGTGGAAACACGCCCATAACGTTTTGTAGCTGAGTGCAATTTTCCCTTTTTTTTCTAGAGGGAAGAAATAATTTGTTTGTACGTTTCTATAATAACTAGAGCTATCAATAAATTAAAATATTTAATCGCACATTAATTGCACATTTCTTATCCATTCAAAATGTACCTTAAAGGGAGATTTTTCAAGTATCTTAATAGTTTTATCAACATGGGAGTGGGCAAATATGCTGCTTTATGCAAATGTATGTATATATTTATTACTGTAAATTAATTTTCAACACAAAACAATGACAAATAATATAATATTTTAATATTATTTTGCTAAGCAATCTGTTGAGTGTGTTCTTTTACAAGATGGAAAGCTCTGGCAGAAATTGATCAGTTGACATTATGGGAATAAATGTTTCCGTTTTGTTTCATTTTGTCAAAGAAGCACATATAGACACTCAACAAACACAAATTGAATGATGATCTACAATCGTCCAATCATAATCTAAAACCTCTCAACCTCTAGGCTCAGCATGGCTTTGTGATGTTGCCACAGTATAACAGAAAAATCAATATCAAACAAATTTGCTGCATTTGCTTCACTGCAGTTCAATTTGACACCATTGTAGTCCGACTTTCCCGTCCAAGTGAATGAAATATGAGCCGAGCCCAGCTGTTAATTCTATCAGTGCTGTGTTCTTTCTCCACTTTAAGTCGTGCTTTGGAATTTAATCAATAACATGTATAAACACTACAAACAGGGCGTTCAAATCTACAACTCCTGACATGACATTCACCAGTGCATGTTTGATATAAATCATAAAAAGCCAAATTAAAATAAATGATAGGAAAAACCCCAAATTAAGTTGGAAGCCCCTGATTAGTTCCTGCTCTGCACTTGACACACATTCAATACCTGCACATTATGAAATTAATAAGCTGCCTATAAGAGCCAACTCACTTTCCCATCTAAATTAATCACACTAAGTAATTCCTTGGCAGTCTTCTGTTGAAGATGGTATTAAACCAAGAAGGTTTCAGGGCACGCAGTGCCGTCATTTTTTAAAGGCAGTGACGGACGGTGCTTCCCTGCCAGATTGAATTCACCGAGTGTCTGTTATTCAGGGGCTCTTCACCAGAGTCCATTTGATTAATCTAATATTCTGTATGCCATGCATTATAAGAGCATAAAAAAGGACACGTGACAGGACTAGTAAAGCAAAAATATGTAGCAAAAATACATTGGAGCAGGAAAGTCTTCACCGTGCCCTTATCCTGTGAGATTTTTTCTAAGGTTATATCTTAAATAATAATCCAAACTTTAAAAATAACATATGGACTCTTCTCCTGAACACAGTAAACACGACCCCATTTGAAGGCACCATGGGCCTGGCAATAAGTGATGTTATTAATCACACCTGACCTATCAAAATGTTCGCTGTCTATTCAAATGAAGTTTTACTTCCCCTTCTCCCCCGTGGTATGTGCAACCGCTGTCCTGCTTAAAGCCACAGTTTTACCTTTATACGGTAAATAGCGGTAAATAACAGTCAATTAGCTTATCTTAACACAAAGACTGGAAACAGGAGGAAACAGCTAGCCTGGCTCTGTCTGAAGGTCATAGAATTGGCCTAGAAGCACCTCTAAAGCTAACTCATTAATAAGTCCCTCAGTAAAACAGCAACTTGTCGTTTTTACACTTGTATGTTTGTTTGGGTTAACACTTGAGGTCTAATGTGTTAATTAGTGAGTTGGACTTATCAGGACTGCATCCCCTCAGCCTTGTTTTACAAAATCTGAGTGAACGTGCCAACACCCACTCTGAAGGGTTTCTCCTGTCTGCAGTGAACACACACACACACACACACACACACACACACACACACACACACACACACAGGTTCACACAGACACTCTTGCTGGTGTTGTGTTGGCTGCCGGATAGCAGAGTGTCTTTCTAAATATAGCTACAGCTCAGAGCTCACAGAGGAAGGCCCTGCGTCGAGACGGCTGGGGATTAACCATTACTCTCCCTCTCACATACACACACATACACACACACACACACACACACATTCCTACATACAGCAACTTGCATACTAAACACGCAGGCACACGATATACATAACATACAGCATGTAGGTACAGAATATGTATGTGGTTTACATAAAGAGGGATCATGTCCGTACATATCCACACACACTCAAAAGAGCCTGCTACTGTTTCATATTTTCAGTGTTTATTGGCGTGTACATACACGTGAGGACGTTAAACAAGGGTAAAAAGTGAACTAATAGATATCACCATGAAACTTCCCCAATTAATTATTTACATTAAGACAATAATTTTTTGTGTTACAAGTTTACAACTTTTGGTGAATTTAGGATAAATCTAAAGACAAAAATAGACAAAGCAGTAAAATAAACACCTAAATGTGTATTTTGGATGTTTTCTATCCACTAATGAAAGAAGACATGTCAAGGAAGCAAAATGGCCCAAAATCTCAAAATTGACCAGTGCATGAAAAACAATGTTTTTGAATATGTTAAGTGTCGAAGCTTGGTTGGAGCGATGTATAGACTGGTTGCTGCCTGAGAAAACATATTTTGGGGAAACTAAATCATTTTCATGAGTTGCAAAGGGGGTTTGTTGAGGTTTGATATTCACTCTGGCTAATAAAGTGGGTTTAAATGAAATACATTTTATGAGAAAATCTATTTTTGTGTACAAATTAGTTACATGTTTGTTAAGATTTTAAATGAATGGAGGGTCTAATTCTTGATTTGATTTGTATTGGACACAGGAGACACAATGTTATTTATTTAGCAAGCTGGTAAACCTTTTATAGGCTGACTGACAGAAAGATTGAGAGGCAGAGAAAGTGTTGGTGCTGCTGTTGTAGTTAAAATGGGTTGCAAGTCCCGGGTGGGGAAGATATAGTCGATTGATCATAAAAAAAAAGTGGAAAGCATTTCCACTGTTTGCAGAGATGGATGAGTTTGTCAGTGCAGAAGCAGTCTGTAACAGCCTCCAACCTTGACGACGCAGTCTGCTGCCTCCAAAATTGGGTGTGGGTGCTAAAACACAAGCAGGAGCAGAGAAACAAACAACCGTCTCTTGACGAATCGCTGCTGGTGCAAAAGATGGCTGAACTACAGGAGGATAATGAGGGAAATAAACTGCTCACTTCATTATAGAGGAGAGCGAAAGGGACACACAGCAGCAGAGCTGCCATCGCCATCTTTTGAAGCCCCCTCACTTGTTCCATCACACAAGTAGGCGTCTGTTTCTTTTTTTCCTGCTCTGACTGTGGGACCAAAGCACCCCAGCTCTGTCTATCGATTCTCACACAATCAGATCGCCCAAGTTGTCCTTGAAGCACAATGAGCACCTACTCAGCACTGTTGGCAGAATAAATAAATGTTGACAAGGATCAAGAGAATTTTAATTTATACCTGAAGCCATCTGTCAGGGTTAAAGTGAGTTTGATGCTTCAATTTATGTCTGCAAATACCCTCAAATTAAATCTTGCAATATCCATTTTTCACTTCTGAATCATTCTGCTGTTTCACATCCACAACACGAAGCATACAGAGTCAATACAAGAGGGTTTCACTTGTTATTTTCCTTTGGACAGAGTAACCCGGTTAGTGTCCATACTACACCTGAGGTCTAATTCTGTCTAAGCTGTTTACCTTTGGCCCTGTTCAGACCTGGTATTAACATGCGTCCTGAGTGATCTGATCACAAGTGGACAGCTTTAAGTACAGGTGAGAACCATGGTTGTATAAAGAGAACTGGATACAGCGTTGGAGGTGGGCATCCGTTCATTCTTATGAGAGTTGCTCAGTGGCGCATGAAGCCAAAATGGCTCGACTGCCAAGTGATAAAGTACCGTTTCCTTTAACTCCGCCTCCCAGCCCTCGCTGCAGCCTCGGTCTGGGTCTCATTCACATGATTGGAGGAAGGAAAAGAACTCTGGATTCGGCTATTAGTGCATTTTACAACTTTTAGGACCTTTTAGAATTTAAATAAGGTTCATACTGGGAAGTTGATTTACCTAAAAAAAAAAGCATCCACTGATCCACAGACATTTCTTTCTCAATGTAAGTCTATGGGAAAAAGTCTTTTTGGGCCCAATGGCATCACGTGACGGACACGGAAGTTGTAGTACCACCGTTTGGCCACTGCGAAAATTTGCTTCACGGTCCGGTGCTCTTCCTGGGGGCTTGGGCCTCTACTGTATTCTGTCATTACATCTGTATTTTATTAAAATAGATCTTATCTATAGGCTACAAATCTACAGACTATCAGTCTCGGCACAGGAAGTGCATTATTATCATGCTGTCGGTGATGTATCTGTATTTTTGTTCTGGTGCTTTGCACGGAGCTGACACCCGCTTGCCCGCTCGCTCTCATCCCCGGCTCTCTGAAGCTCTGTACCCCCTGTTGCCTGGCAAAGACAGCGTCGGGGACATGGAGGTCCTGCCGATACAATAACCATATATCTTTATGTTCATAAAATGTACCCGAATTCACGAATATGTAGGATATCACTATTGCCATTCTTGTAATATTACGTCACAACATTTGCTGTATTAGCCGTGTGTTTACTACGTGTTTATTTGCATACAGAGCGGGGAAGGAAGATCGGATCACAAGGGGCCACTCAAGTGGACACGCATTCTAATGCCAGGTGTGAACAGATGTTAGATAGTAGCTGTCCAATTGTGATCCAATCACTCAGATTCTTTCTGACTAAACAGACACCAGAAGGTTTCTTTTAATACGGATGATAGAAAGGAACATTTGTAATGCTCACATGCTTCAGTCTTGCTCTCTAATTCAGCTGCTTTAAGAAGGCCAGATGGCTGGTGAGAATGCCTGGTAGGCAGAAGGTCATCAGTTCAATCTCCATCACAGCCTTTCACAGAGTTTATCCAAGTGTCTTACTGACCCTCCCTGACCTTAAACTGACTCTCCTTGGTGGAGGAATATTGTCTACTTAAGGTTCACTTAAGGGCACAAGGCAAAGACAGAAAATTCCTGTGAACCCTGAGGTCAATTTACCGTTTAGGAGAGCAGATCAATAATTCATTAACGTGTCACAAACTGCACAAGCCCCTGTTTAAGATGGACAGACATGCCTCTTAATCTTGGTGCTGCATAAAGACTTTGGGTGGGGTATATGTCCTACTGTAGATACCTGCTGCAGCAAACAATTATAATTCCATTATTAATTTCAAAGTTTTATCAACTAAAGAGTTTGGAGGGTGGCCAGATAGCAAAAGTTGTTAATTCAACATTGAGTTATGGTCAGAAATGTTGCTATATGGTTGACGTTAGAGATATTCTGATACCATTTTTTCCTTCCCGATACCGATTCCAATACCTGAACTTATTGGCCAATACCGAGTACCGATCCGATACCAGCGCGAGAAAAAAATATAAAGTTTTTTATTATTATTATTATTTAACAGCTGTTTACTACTGAACATGTTTGGCTGTGATATGATTACGATCTTTATTGTATGGCCTGACTAAGGTTAAACCCTTTGTAAAACGTGCCGCACTGTTGTTGTTTGCTATCGTCATGTGACAAACTACCTGCAATCAGTTCTTCTTCACTGCTCTAAAACAGTAGTTGCCAGTGGCAGCCATGATACATCCAGGGTAACAGCACAGTGAAGGCTACTGTTTTGAAGCAGCGAAGATTAATTCATTTCTGGTTAAACATGTTGATTTTTTTCTGTGTTACTAAAGTATGGTATGCATAGATACCGAATACCGAATTTTGGGCATCACTGGAGGCATTTCCAATACTGGTATCGGTATCAGAACAAGTCTAGTTGATGTTGAAAAATTCCTTAAAAAACATTTGGTATAATTACAATTATCTGTTCGCCAGAATCCACCTCAGGCCCGTACCACACCCACTCAGTTAGCTTTTCAGAATTACCGTGTCAAAATTTGCTGCATGGTCATTTTTGAGGCCATGGTTGGAATGCATTACACTATAAATAAGTATTTTGTCCACAGGCACATACTGTACATGTACTGTACACGGATGTTACTTTCTGACTCTCTCTAATCATGTCATGTAAACTGTCTTCCACCACTACAAACAGTCTTCCATCATATTGTGTCTGGCTCCTCTGCTGTGTCTGTGCTTTCTCTCTCCAGGGCTGCACATCAGATTGGAGTGTAATCGGCCGCATGGGACACACCTGGTCCCGGTGTGCTTCGTGCTTAAAAGCCAGAGCATGCAGCAGTCTGTGGTTGGCACATCTCCTCTCACACCATACCGCTGTGTCTGTTCCTATTCCCTTGCTTTTACAGCACAACATCCATGCAGCACATTTTCACACATCCACTCCCTACACTACAGTTTCTACAGATTCCTCCCATACATTCTTTTGACCTACTTTTTACGTACGTAATTGGTTAATAAATCACTTTATTTGGTCAGTATCTAGCTACAGCTAATAAAATCTTATGGAACAGCTCAGCCGGCAAAATCAACAGTCACCAGCTCGCAATTAATCTGAAATCCCTCTCATTCACTACTCACTATCCAGGGAGTTCTATGTAGAGGATTAGAGGAATATATCGTGATGTCATCGGCAAAATGAAAAACACTTTTGGACACTACTCGTTCATTTTCTCTGTGCATCTAATTATGTCACTGCTGTTGAACAATCAGAATGTGCCAGATCAACGTCAGCTGGTAGACCATCCATAATAAATCCAACATGTATTTTTCTGATAAATACGTAAGCTATTTTGTGGATTTGTCTCTTAGCGAAATGCTCTGGCTGAATTTAAGCTCCCCCTAGTAAGCAGTGATGCAACATATATGTCTAAGGATTTTATTGTGAAAGGTAAGAACGGAAGGAGTAAAGCGGTGATTCGCTGTCGTCTGCCGTTGAGGCAATATGCATGTTTTCCCAAATGAATAAATACAAAGTACTTTGTGGTCATTTGTGTTGCGATGTGTGTTCTGCCCATATCAAGTATATTATTTTCGCGCCGCAACTCATGGATTTGTCTCAATCGCACTGCTCTCTTTCCTCTCGTCTGTCATTTCTTCCCTTCAGTGCAATGCATGATGGTATATAGTGCCTGTTACGTGACCATCGTTGTCCACTATTTTTCACAATGCATTGTGGGATATTTTGAGTTCACCATATAGGGTATAATAATTCTCACTGTACATTCGGACAGCCCTAAAAAATGGCAAACTCACTATATTGTGTGAGTGATTTCGTACACAGCCCATATGTTTCCAAAATGACTAAGAATTTTGAGTGTTGAATCTGCCACCATTATAATTGTAAACTGCAGATGTGCCATGCAAGAACAGAAAGATTAACAAGCCATAGCAACAGTAACTAAGAGGGACAGGGCTTGTCATAGAGCCAGTTGATTTATCTTTTAATCTACAAAATGTTAATGAAATTACCAATTTCTTGAAACTGGCCCCAAAAGAACCAAGTGAAAGTGTTTTATACAAGTGAAGAAACAACCGGTATAATTTATCATCAAAAGCAAAAACAGTTAAAGGCTGATCAGAAGCACAATGACAAGCAAGCAGCTGAGTGTACACTGGTGGACATGCAGTGACTGACAGCTGGAAACAGCCCAGCCTGGGATCAGCATCAGAACAGGAAAACCAATGTTTCTTATTTTGGCATCAGTGACGAATCCTCTTTTTGCTTTCCCTCTCTACGGGGAAATCAGCGCACATATAGGGTCAGAAACAGAAAGTCAGTGCCAGAGGCTTGTCAACACGCAGACTACCCACATCATCTTCATCCCTCACTGAAAGCTTTCCTGGCAGTAAAAAAGCCATGAAAAATTCATGAACACATTTGACAAACAGGCTGTTGAAAGGCCATCACCTGCTTTAGAAGTAAGAGTTGCGTGAGCAGTTTCTCTCCCAACACTATCGGTCAAATTGGCAATATGAATGGTGAGATGATCGAGATTTATCACCCCTCAACCAGCATCATATTAACCCTTAAATCCCAGGTTTAGAGCCCATGATGGTGTCAGTCTGTGGAACTGTTTGTTTTGTCCTAACTCCATCTGACAGGCTGCAGTATGCCCAGCAACAGTAGAACTACATGGTCTGCTGGGCAAATGGGGGTGAAGGGTATATGTGCGTGCGTGTGTGTGTGTGTCAGCAGTCGGGAGAGTCGAGCAACACGCCGATGGACACTTCTGACTCATGCTAGATGACCAAGAGGTGGAATGTACCATCAAATGTCCTCTTTCCTTGTACACACACACATGTAGAATCCAGTCACATCTACGTGTAAAACAATTGCATTGCATTATTTATTTTTATGGTATTAATTGCATCTGGATGCATCATGCACGTCCATTAAACAAGGGTGGTGAAGGAGAACATTTTGTATTTATTTGCAGATAATGTTCACTCTGCATCCGCAATGCCCACTGGCCTCAAATCAACCCTACAGTTGTCAATCTAATTTAAAACTGAGGGAAATACCAAATATGTAATACAAATACTGCATTTGAAACTGCCTCACTCCCAACTTGTCAAATACGGCAGCTTGGTCAGCGGCCCTAAGCTTCAAACTGTGACGCCTTAGGTACCCCTCTAGCGTCAGTTTTGGACTCAGGGGTGGCGTGTCAAGTTTCTGCCTGTTACATGCATAGTGTCTTTTCAAAATAAACTACTGTGTTCACAGGACACGCACAGTTTCCACTCGTTACATGCTTGCAGTCTCTTTTCAAAATAAAACCAACTTAGGTTTACTTAGTTTTTAGGTTCACTTACACAACAAAATTACTTGGTTAGGTTTAGGCAACAAAAGTACACACAGTCATACCCTATGTATGTAATTCCAAGACTGTTTAGGGACCCTAGTGTGCCGAAATATTCAAATACACATTTTAGCATATAGGCAAAAATAACACTTTTGTGCTGCATTCAAAAAACTGCATCGTTTTGCCCCAAACTGTATGTGATTATCATAAAGTAGGCATGTCTGTAAAGGGGAGACTCGTGGGTACCCATAGAAATCATTTTCATTCACATATCTTGAGGTCAGAGGTCCCTCTTGAAAATTACCATGTGAGTTGTTGCTCACCAAAATTAAGTGTAACTTCGTAGCGTTATTTAGCGTTCTTCCCAACAAGCTAGTATGACATGGTTTGTACCAATGTATTCCTTAGGTTTTTTAGTTTCATATAATATCAGTATCTTCACTAGCTTGCTCGTGCTTGAAAACCGAGCCTGTACCGTACTGAACATCTGAAAAACAGAAAAGCGGCCAGGCCCCGGTTTTAATATGAGAGTGGCATCATTGAGCTTTTTTTACTACATGTAATTACTTAAAAGAAGTAATGTCCGAATCAAATCCCCATGTAAAAAATCAACATGTGATCCCTCAAAGCAGTATTGACGGAGCTCCCTCGGGTGCTGTGCCTCACCCACAAATCAGTCGGTGGTCAGACTGTTAAACAAAATGCTGCTGTTGTAGCGTTTCTGGGCTCTGCAGTAAAAATGGACTGGCGGGTCAGCGCTTCCCTCCAGCTTCATACTGATATTTGCTTCCAACTATTACAGTAGAAAGATCATTAGAGCTATGAGTAAAGACTTTCACTAACAGTGTTTCCTCTGCAGTCACATTTCCACTGAGACAACTAAAAAAAATCTATACACAAGCAGCTCAAAGCTCTTTGGATAAGAGCACCCACCTAATGACACATATTAACCCCTGAGTGTCACTTCTGCATGTCTGCAAGTACAGTGAAGGGGTGTAACAAGTGAATGAGGTCATTAAGATCTGCACGGTTGCTCTGTGAGGTTATGAATAAGCCGCCTGCTAAAATATACCAGCACAAAGGTACACCCTCATGCATTAATGTACATTATTCATGTTCACTCTCTTTGTATAGTAACATGAGCACAATGAGACCATCTTGCTGTGTAATGCTACAGCTATTAGCACCTTGCACCATGACTCTGCACGATGCCTGCCTGCACTATGATGTCACCAAAGGTCTGGT